>CM033360.1:2076918-2213020 GCA_019395295.1 Osmanthus fragrans | reverse complement strand
CAAACATCGTAGTAAGTAAAATTCTTAAATTCCAAATATCCAGTTGGATTTCTGGAGAGCTTTTATACAGAAGTTTTAGATGCGGGTTTAGTTTCCATTTATGCAAGTTTCCATTACAACCTCCAGTTCTTTTAAACCTGCAATCTTCAAAAATATAAGATAAATAGCTAGTGTAACACAACTACATTGTATACTGTCTCAAAAGAGAATCAGTATACCCTGCAGAATTAAGTTCCAACACCAACAGAACGAGTGTAAAAGTAAAATTACAGTTAAACTTTTAACATCAAATGCAAGAGACGGCATTAAATTGAAATATTATGCCCAATCCTTGAAACCCTTTTACCCTTAATTCCTTACTGAAGCAATTCCATGCTTCCAAAGCATCAATAGACAATATGGCTTATGGTTTAAGCTTTTGCTAATCTATCTGTCTATCTTACACGCCCGATTCTATCTTCTACTGTCTCTGTGTGTGTGTAACTGGAGCCAAATATTCCCAAAAGCAAACAAATAGGACTTACTAGCTTGACCATTTCTTCGAGAACAGACGTGACCTGTTCACCACCTCTGAGCAGAGCTTCGTACTGGGCAGCGTCCAATTTCGGGTTTTCTTGTTCTCCTCTCCTATTACTGGTTCCACCGTCTTGTGCAAAGAATTGGTCCATGGGTAAGCCCCGAGAGACGGCTTCATAAGTGCCGCACAAGGCCAAAAAGCTGGTGCTCTTTGAGATGGGTTTTAGCGGCAAGTGGTGAGGGCTTTTGAAAAAAATAGATGGAACTGAATTAGAACGAGTAGGAGTAGAAAAAGTGAAGGTCGGAACAGAGGGAGAGGCCATGGAAGAGAAGACAGGGAGACTGGTATACTATAGAAGTGAGGATTATACTAATGCAAGAAAAGGGAGAATGTGGGAAAATAAAAATTGAAACGCCGTCTGTGGGAATCGAACCCACGACCACATGGTTAAAAGCCATGCGCTCTACCGGCTGAGCTAAGACGGCTTGTGCTTTTAACGTTCAGAATACTTTTATAAATTTAAGTTTAATGCATATAAGGACCACAATTGCAGTTTTTCCTTTGCCTGGCACAGTGACTTAATCCATGCTTTCTGACATGTCAGTAAAGTATCAACCATTGATATACCTTAGGATTTTGCCAATTTGCAATGGGAATTGAAACCCCCCGCCCCCCCCTCCCTCCCCCTCGCCCTCCACCTTCCCCCGACAGAAACCTCACAACAAAGCATGGTCTCGAAATTTTGGTCTTTCTTTCTTTCTTTTTTTAATTGTAAAATATGCAAAATTAGTTGATTAATGTAAAATTAAGGAAAAATTTTAGGTTTGTATGTAATATCGTTTTTTTTTAAGAATATGTAGTTGAAATGAAAAAGAGAAAAAAAAAATGAATTTTATGAAAAATTTGAATCAAACAGGAGCTAAATCTTTAATCGATTTTTGGTTTGATTCTTCGTCATACATACAAAGCTACTAATACTACTTTATTTAAACTTTTGTAACACCCGAATCATAAAGATTTTGAAAGGTCAAAATTTATTTTTAATAGTAAGAAGTTGATTTTAAACATATTTGAATAAATTTTTGAAAATATTTTGTTTAATTAAATGAGTTTTTAAAAGAAATTGGTTTAATCCCTATTTGGTGCCCATTTTTTCATGAAAACATTTTTTTGAATAATATATTTTTAAAGAATAAATGGTTAAAAAATAAGGCAAAATTTTAAATATACGTGCGAACTATTTTATTGAGTGAATGTGTGGTTAAAAATAAGTATATAAAAAAAGTTTCGAAATAATGAAAGATAAACAAAGGCAAAAACTGATAATTTACAATATATTAAAAGAGTGGATTAAGGAGAAATTTTTGAATATCAATTTTACCTTTATATATTTAACTATATATCAATTTTATCCTTATACTAGTGGAAGGCACGTGCAAAGCACGTGCTGTAGTTTAGTTGACTATGTATTAGCGTGGGTAATTTTGTATTATTTTACACAAATTAAATTTTTGCTGTAGAAAAAATTTTGTGTATTAGTAATGAAAGTTGAATAGAGAGAAATAATTTTTAGAAAAATCTAAAACCATGAACTAAGATAGAAATTGTTATGGACAATACACACATATGATAAGCTATGTTTATGTTTTTAGATTAGACTATAAAAAATTCATGAATACTTTAGTAATATATATTTGGAAAATGACAAATTAAATTGCATGTGTAGTGGCTAATGTTGTGTGAGTAATAGTGTTGAATTTTGATTTTGTGCGATTTGAATGGAAAATGAAACCTATTTTGAATGAAAATTAAATTGGATTATATAAACAGATCACAATCAATATATTTCAGATTTGTACCAGTTGTGCTTTAATGCCATTTAGTACTGGTTTCTTTGCTGCAAACAAAATCAAAGTTAAATTATTTGTTCCATAAAACTTGGATGTTGAATCCATCCACCAAATATAGTGGTGAATAAAAGCGAAGCTTCAGACATTAAAGAGAGCAAAGAGAGATAGTACGATATGAATCCTTTACAAATAGAATACTTTGCCCTAGTGTGCCCGTAGCACCAGCAAAAACTTGTAGCCTGAATGTCAAAAAAAGAAAATAAAAAAGAAAATCATTAAAAATCTGAGTATACTTTCATAGTTACCAAGTCATTTCAGAATTTCCTAAACCAAAATGAATTTAAATAACATATCCAGGGAAGGCGATGCCAATAGTAGGAACTCTAATACGATGACCAGGATGCTAGCCTCCAAATTGCATGACTGCATTCCACTAAACAACAAGAGTCACATGAAATAATACAAACTGATTGGAAGAAAGAAATGAACATAGCGAGAAATGAAATGAATGACTAATACAGAAAGAAATCAATAAATAAGTCAATCTTGTTGAATTCAAATGAGTACTCCAAGAATTCTGCTTCATACCTCCTACCAAACAGAAGTGGTCTTGCTTCCAGTAAAGAAGTATTGACACCAAAAGATGGTATCTCCATTTATGATAGCCTGCAAAAGAGTTCAATTTTCTGAATGAGAAATGAACAACATCAGCCGTTTGTTAGTTTTTAAAGAGGAGCCCATATTAATTATTAAATTTTTAATAAACAACGAATCACAACTTGTCTATTCCAAGATTGTTTAGAAACTTAATATCCACTCACCGAGTCGTCAAAAAAGAATATAAAAATAAAAAAACAGCATTCTTCACCAATAATATTGCTAGAATATAGAGGAAAAAAATATGTATTTGTTCTCTTGAAAAATAAGAATAAGTTGGACAACATTCTTCACCATTAATAATTCCTTTATATTAATTTCTTGAAAAATAAGAATAAGTTGGGCAAATTCTTGAAGGAATTATTGATTAGTGAACAATAGTTACAATATAAAGGAGAAAGAAATTAAGAAAAATAATGATATACTTACAATTTGAGGATGCTGTGATGCTTTCTTAGTATTAATACTTGTGCTAACTTTATTATTCATCTGTTAGGTTGGATAAGGTTTGATATTTTTTTGTCGAATTGATTTTAATTTTTTAAAAATCATCTTAATTTAGTTTTTGGCGTTGTTATAGTAGCATATTTAGGAAATATTTGATATTTTTTTTTGCTGAATTGTATATTTATTATATATTATATATTTTTATTAACGTGAAGATTTTAATTTTTTTTTAAATCATCTTAATTTAATTTTCGGCGATGTTATAGTTGAATATTAAGGAAATATTTGATATTTTTTTGCCGAATTATATATTTATTATATATTAGATATTTTTATTAGCGCGAAGATTTTAATTTTTTAAAAATATCTTAATTTAGTGTTCGGCGATCTTATAATTAAATATTTAGGAAATATTTGATATTATTTTTTGCCGAAATGCATATTTATTATATATTAGAGCGAAAATTTTAATTTTTTTAAAATCATCTTCATTTAGTTTTCGGCGTTGTTTTTTTATTAGGCGACGATTTTAATTTTTTTTTAAATATCTTAATTTAGTGTTCGGCGATTTTATAATTGAATGTTTAGGAAATATTTGATTTTTTTTACCGAATTGTATATTTATTATATATTAAATATCGGCGATTTTATAATTGAATGTTTAGGACATATTTGATTTTTTTTGCCGAATTGTATATTTATTATATAGTAAATATTTTTATTAGGCGGAGATTTTAATTTTTTTAAAATATCTTATTTTAGTGTTCGGCGATGTTGTAATTGAATATTTATGAAATATTTGATTTTTCTTTTGCGGAATTATATAGTTATTATATATTAGATATTTTTATTAGTGCGAAAATTTTAATTTTTTTAGGAAAATTATCTTAATTTAGTTTTCGACGATCTTATAATTAAATATTTAGGAAATATTTGATATTATTTTTTGCCGAATTGCATATTAGTTAATTTTATTAGAGCGAATTTTTTTTTTTTTAAAAATCATCTTAATTTAGTTTTCGGCATTTTTTTTTATTAGTGTGAAGATTTTAATTTTTTTAAAATATCTTATTTTAGTGTTCGGCGATCTTATAATTAAATATTTAGGGCGCGAAGATTTTAATTTTTTTAAAATCATCTTAATTTAGTTTTCGGAGATCTTATAATTAAATATTTAGGAAATATTTGATATTAGTTGAATATTTAGAATCAAGATAATTGATAACTACAAAAGATAGTAATGTTATAAATACTACACGTATTCTTAATATACATTGTTGTATGAATTTTCTTAAGAACTAATTTATATCTAGATTTTAGCATTTATGCTGTGTTTTATAGTTTATCATTTTTTGCATTTATGAGTTGTTCTAGAGTTTTTCAGTGTATTTTTTGTTTAATTGATTTTTTGTATTGTTATATTACAAGAATAACAAGTGATTCCAAACTCTATTTTTGCTTATTTTCAATCGATTAGGTAGTTTCATACTTTATTTTTTAATTTTTAAATATAAATAATCAGACCGAACTGTGCCGGAACCAGGTGGTTCAGTCCTATAGTTAGATATAGAACCAATGGTTCCATTTCTACAATTCCCATTTGTATTCGGTTCGATTCCTTTCCAAATCGGACTGAACCAGGTATACCAAGAAAAAGTTTTTTAAACATGTTTTTGTTGCAATTGCATTTCTTACCAAGTTTCTTACACTTTTACTGTAAACAGTCAACACAAAAAGAAGTCATAGAAAAATATCCTAAATCCTAAACTCATTAAAATATGAGGCAACTTACCACCACTCCACCTCAGGAATTGGATCCTTCTTTTTTTCTTTGGTGATAATTCTTTCACCTACTTCTATCAAATTTGGGTTCATAAGTGGCTCTGCCTTTGCCTTTGCCAGCTGTGCTTGCTTTACCTTTAGTTCCTTGGCCTTTGCTTCCCCAAATTGCGACTGTGAAAGATATAAACAGAATCAAACCACAATAATTATGTAAAGCATAATTAATATATAAAAGTATACAGAAAAATGATTACCTTCAGCTTAATGATTTCAGCATCTTTTGACCGTTTGCCTTCATCAACAAACTGGAAACTCATTCTCTTAGGCCTCAAAAGCTTAGTCTTGTCAATTCCCATCCTTGCATCAAAATAAGGATTTTTCTCCAGATCCACCTCAAGTTCAGGTTTTAGAATTTGGAAAGCATCTTTTTTTTGCTTGTTGATGTTTACCTGTAAGGTAAATATGTGAAGAGTAAGTAAAAGCTACAAACGAAGAGAAAAAAAAATCATGGATGCATATACCTTTAGGGTGCTCAAGTTGTTCACTTTAGGAACATTCACCACCTTGCCCTGCTCATCAATTTCCCGGCCTAGTGCATCCAAACGAAGAACAGGAGCTTTGGCAGGCTTTGGCTGCATCGTAACATCAGGGGGCATCTCCCCTGGAAACATATTAATCAGGGGAGCAAACTCAGGATCTTGTCGAAAGCTTCAGCTGCTTTTTGTATACTGCCACCATCAGAGCTGATCTCATCCTCATACCAATCCTTCTTGAGTAGAAAAAGAAATGTCTATAAGATAGAGACTCGAACACCTTGGCCACAACCAAGTACCCCACCAACAAAATACCTTCATAGAGAATCTTTGTTTCACTGTTCGAATAACTTACGAAAGCATATAGCAACAATGGAGCAAATACAATAGCAATTGTCCTAATCAATGCACAAATTCCAGCAAATATCATATCTTTCCAATAAATTCGCGCAATCGCCCAAAAAACAAAGTTATCCAAATTGTCCGAGCCATTCCCTTGAAATGAATTCCATTCATGATTGAATTTCTCATAAGCCAAAACGGCTTCATCCTCAGATCCCAAACAAGGAATATCTTCAAGAACTAAAGATTTATGATAACCTAATCGAAGTAAAGAATTCATCCAAGAAAATGACAGTCTACTTAAAAAACTAACTTTCCCAACATTAATCTGGCTTTTATCAAACACTTCATGAATCAGGGGTACTAACAAACTATTGGCCGAGTTTGGATGAAATACTACCCCATGTAGAAACCTTAAACCATACAAGAAAAGCAACAAATTCACAATCCAGGGGGCAATTTCCGGGATTTGAATGTAGTGTTTTTCGACTAAATTTTCAATATTTACAGCTGAAATCAACAGAAAATACACAATCCACCATGCAGATTTCAGAACATCAATCCATTTCAATCCTTGTACGAGCACGGATATTGTAATGGTGATCCAAATAAGCCCCCTAACTAAGTATGATAACCAGTTTTGATGACTAAATCCATTATCTTTGGAAATACCATTATATAAACCAGCCCCCAAATATTCAAGGCTTGTAAGAACACAGCAAATCAAAATTGTTTTTGTAATACAATCTCATCTACGCTGTCTGAAATTGTTTTTCCATTGAGAACCCACAATCAAGATCAAGTAATAAACAAAGACCATCAATAGATTCATGAAATCTATGATGGTTCTTTGAGTGCATGAGGAATTTAAATTGAATTCTTCTTCGCATATCCATGAGAATAGGCCTGCAAATAATTGATTTTACAACATTAAGCTCTTGTTTGACTCCCTTTAAACTAAAACTCTTTATTTCACGTACTCATTTTCAAATCTCCAAAAAATAACTATTCAAAACATCATTTTCTCCCAATTTCTCTTTATAATGGCCAGGGGCTAAATTCTAACAATACAAGAGTCACAACAAACATCATGAAAAAAAGTTAAGAAGATGCATAAATCAGAACAAAGTTTGGAGAAAAGTACGGAGACAAAACGTGCTATAATCATCAAACAAAACAAGCAAAGCAACACACACCCTCCTCAATTTGAAAGTTATATCCCTTGCCGTTGCAGAAGAATACAAGCTTTTTCTTATTCCCTTGTCACAAAAAGGGTGCCTAAATTATATATATGGGACATCCAAGAAATTCTAATAAACCCACAATGGAGGAGGTAAGTGTAGTCGGTATAACATGATTCGACTCCACACAATCCAACATCTAAAAAGACACCAAATCTTGTGAAAAAGAAAACATGGAGCAGCAAAATAGTTTACATGCAGTGGCAATCAATCTTGTAAACTAACAGCCCTCTAAATTCAATGAACTAAACAAGTCAGAAGCATGGAAGAAAACACAGAGTTAATCATTTTTACCATATAAAATCATGCACAAATTTCATCAAAATGAAGATCTTATGAACAGAAAAAAGCAAGAAAAACTGTACCTAATGAACTCCCTGATGAAGCCATCGTTGGAGGAATGTAATTATGTAAATGGTAAAATGTGCACTTCTTACTGAAGCTGCTTTATAGATAGAAAGTAAGTGGAGGAAAAGAGAAATGATGATGTTCTCAAATATTTCTGTTCAATGGACTTTCCTCTCCATTTTCCCAACAAACTACACTCTCCATACCCTCCATTTTCCCAACAAACTTCACTCTCCATACCTCTGAAGTCGGCCGGCACCTCACAGCTTGCTAATTACCTTTGGTGTTAAGGCAATGAATAACAAAGACTAATGAAATAATAGCAAATCAGAAAATTCAACTCAACCAATAGATAAATATCAAAATCAAGCTCAATTAAACTCTTTAATCCATCAACGTTGACGAGTATTATCAGTATTAAAGCAATCAATAACAGCTCAAATACAGGATTAATCTTGAAGAAAAATTCACATTTAAACACCAGCTCAAAATTCAACTCCCCCGATAAATAAGCATCAAATTTGAGCTCAACAAGGATCGTAAACTACACATACCTTCTCGAGTCTATCACCCCCAAGATCTGCACCCTCGAGAGCTTTCTTCCCAGCTACAATGCAGTATCTCAAGCAATCATCGAGCCTCCTATCGTTTTTTCCATCAATGTACCCTTCGGATTTGAATCCCCGAATTTTTCCACCGAATCGAGTGGGGAATTTGGAGGCGTCGAATCGGTCTATGTGAGTGATACCACTCTCGCCCGCAAGCAGCTTCTCGTAGTAAGCATCAACGTCGTTGCCGAAGACAGAGACAAGCCCCATGCCCGTGATGACTACACGATTCTTCGGATCGGTCTCTCTCTTGGGCGCCGAAGACGTGGAAGCAGAGGCAGAAATGGTGAATGGGAGCTTTGGGGACTGGGGAGTAGGAGGTTTGGCATTGTTGCTAGAGTGGAATAATGGGTGGGATGTAGAGGTTTGTATACCCTGGAGATATGGAAACGACGTTTGACGATACGAAATCTTGACACCTGTCCTTTAAAAAACCCACTCTTTTATATTATTAGGATAGGATATATTTAATAGTATCATTTAATATAATTTAACTTCGTTTGATATTCGTTTAAGTGTAATGCTTATTGTTTTATATCGAAATACTTAAAATGTACATTAATCAAATTAAGTTTAATTACTTAAATTACATTATTTAAATTAAGTTTGCAACTTAAAATCTAAGTTTACACATATCGATGTAATTTTATTGTAATTATATAATATAATGTATTAAATGTCGTATTAGTATAATGGTAGATTAATTACAATATAAAATAATATTTATGGTTTTAATATGATTATATATGTAAACAATCTTTGATTTTAAGTTATTAAACTTAATTTAATTAACATAAAATTATGAATACTCCAATATGAAAATGAACTATATACTTAAAAAGGATATTACATAAAGCTAAATCGTAATTAATCTATCATTAATGCACATTTATTGTATTATCATATTATTTCATATGTACATGTATATATATGATATTATTTATTATTTATATACACGAACTTCACTTAAAATCAAAGTTCATATACTCATATTATAATTATAATATATATAAAAATAAAGTACAGAGATGGATGATAAACATTTAATTTACCGTTTTATCTTTATCTAACACTATCAACATTTTTATCCAAATATTATAAATTGCATGTTTTATTGATATAATATATAATATAACAATTTAAGTACAAACGACAGTAAATTGGAAAGAAAAAAATTGCTTAAATGTGATCAACAGTTATGAGGAAAAGAGTCGAAGATAAGATAAAGTATTCATCAATCTTAAAAATCTTACTAATTACTCCTAATAATTAGTAGTTACTTGCCATTTTCATATTTGTATCCATCTCACTAAATACAAGCTTCGCATCTCAAGTACATATTTTTCACTAAAATCAAAATTTTAAATATTAATAAAAATTAATATTATGTGTTCTAAAAAATAATTAATACAGTATTGAGTATTTTATCTTTATTACATGGTCATTTTTGGAGAAACATAAAAATTGATGGTAACATAAAGAAAATAAAAAGATTTTTTTATCTTGATGCATTTAAAATGAGATTTTTTATTCCCCCATTTGTATTAATCTCATTAAAAAAAAAAAATTTATTTTAAGATTTTTCACTTTTATATCTGTTTTGAATTTAACTTTGGTTTTTAAATTAAAGTAAATGTTATGGATTAATATGACGATCTTGATTAGTACGTGATGTGGTCGTTATTGTACCCCGATGATGGCACATGTCGAGGATTGTAATTTCCTTTTCGAGTACTGGGAAGTCCTCGGGCTACTTCATCCTCGGTCATGGCATCCACTCGAACTCCCAACACCCTGGAAAATACCTGGACATCCTCATTCCGATTTTCATTCATAAGGAAAGTTAACTCTATCATGGACTCTCCAAACCACTAGAATCCTACCAAAAAATAAACACTACCCCACCACAATTTTGAAAAACATGGTAACAACCCCAATGATTCGGGTGTTTGAGTCATACTATAAGAGTACTTCTTTCCCTCTATAAATACAGCCCATCAATCCATTATTCAGGTACCTAATATACATTTTTTCAGTTTATAGCCTTACGCATATATTCTCTCACTAACTTAAGTATCGAAGGGGCAACGAGGACACACCTCGACGCCTTTTGTTTTAGGTGCTGGCAGATCACGTTCGTGTTCGTCATCAGTCGTCAAGCTCAAAATTGTCCAAATACGATTTTTGGTAGTATCAGTATGTAATTTTTTTTTAAAAAAAATGTATTTAGATAAGATATTTTTTTGTTTTTACTTTTTAAGATAAAAAAAGTTTGTTACTGACAAAATGAGTAATTTTTTATTTTGTAAATTATTTATGTACATTTAGTTTACTTATAAGTAAACATTTTAAATTTAATCAAATATACATCCTTAATTCGATTATTTTTCGTGTTCCAACTAATCTAACATAAAAAAAAAAAAAAAAAAATAAGTAAACAAAATAGTATTTTCAGTTTACTCAATATTTTCACATTATGCACATAATTTCATAAAACTTCTATTCATATATATATTCTCCAACAATTTCAATCCATGTTTGGGCTCCATTATTTTCAATTATAATGGAAGAAATAGTAATTTTTTAAATAATGTGTAATTAAAAAGAAGGAAAATTTTATAGGTTTACGTGTAATATTAATTTATTAGAGAATACGTTGTTGATAAGAATAGAGAATAATGAATTTTAATTTAATGAGGGTCAAACATAGGCTTTCTTTAACAATATCAATTACCTTACCTAAAAAACATGAATTAATTTTCTTGTACAACCTCAGTCGACAATGTACTCACATGAAGAGGACTCACGATTTTTTTTATTCACCGTGGGACCCCTCCCAATGTGAAAAGTTGACAACCGAAGTTGTCAACTTTGGTTGTAAACATAACACGGTTGAAAAAACATTACTCATGTTATTTATCCCGTGCATATTGTGCAGCGCAAATGTTTACTACTTGTTTATATGCTCCCGTTTGAGTCCAATTATTCTAATAAGAATGTATTTTTGAATAGTATATTAATAAAAAATATGTAGTTAAAAAATAATTTTTAAAAAAAATTTACGTGTCATATTATTTTATTAAAAAATATATAAATAAAATAATGTCAAATTACCGTTTTTTTTTTCCAAAAAAATGGGAGCTATTTTCCACTGCAGCATCAACTGTTGTCTTTGTGCGAACATAAATGTCATTAATGACTTGTAAATTCAAATTTCATCCACGCTGCACTTTTACACCGTTGGATGAAAAAGTGAAAAGCCTCCCACAAAATTTGGCCGTTACCGTGAGATACTGGCATTCATGTTTAGGATAAGAATGACAAAAAAAAATTGTTAGGAATATAAATACTATAATAAGCAAAAATTAAAAATCTTGATTGTACTTAAAATGTAATTATTCTACACACACATACCGTTACGTGTCCTTGCTTCTTATAAATTTACACTCAGCACGCGTTGTACGTTCATTTAGCCCTTTCATTTTCTTCACACACTCTCTGTACTCTCTCTCTTAGGTTCTACTCTCTCTCTCTCAAGTTGATGGCGGAGGTACAGAACGGAAGTGGACCTGAGGAGAAGGCCCCTACTGTGACTTTCACGGCGGTAAAGCCATGGCTGGTGGTGGATGCGCCGAAAGCCAGCCACGCCGTGCAGTTTTACAAGACTGCCTTCGGAGCTGAGGAGCTGAGCCGCGTTATGCACCCCAAGAGGAAAGCTGATCATGAGATTCCACTTGTTCTCTCTGCTGAACTCAAGATCGGCTCCGCCATTATTGTTGTATCTGATCTGATTGACAACACTTCTGCTACGTACGTTTTTCTGCCTTTTTTATTTTCTTCATTAACTTTCTTTGCTCGCGCTTGGAGGTATTTCCTCTGTTTCATCACGTTATTTTAGATCTAAGTTGTGATGATTTAAAATGATGTTCACCGTATTTTGCTTTCCCTCTGTAATCACTCATGCTATAATAAATCTACTTGTGTGACGCTGTGACTGCTGAGTAGTTAATGCATGCTGTTGCTTCGTTTTCGTTGTTTAGGGTCAAGTCTCCAGTAACCGGAAGTGTGATCTGCCTTGAGACTGAGGACGTCGAAGCTGCCTTGGCCCAGGCCGTAAACGCGGGCGCTACTATAGAAGGAGAGATCTCTGAGGGTGCTGACGCGTGCTGCGGCGGGCGCGTGGGCAAGGTGAAAGACCCCTATGGCAACATATGGCTTATCTGCTCTGCTTCGAAGAAATGCGCTGACGTGGAAGCTTAAGAACCCTCTGATCTGATGTTTAATCAATTAACTTGCATTACTTTTTGAAGTCTGCTGTCTCTAGTCGAACTTGATTTAACTTTTGGAACAATTAATGGGAGTGGTAACTAAAATAGTCTTATGGTTGTTAAAGTTGCTCATTATCATGTATTGGTTAGGGATTTTGAAGGATTAAACTTGGATTATATAACCTTTAATCTGACAGCTGGCAGTTATTCGCTTATTACATGCTAATTAATTTCTCTGATTTGCCTTTTTGTATGCATTTATTAGATTGGTCCCACTTGCTGGATAAGCTTTTATTATGGATAGGAATGGTTTTCTCGTAAATAGTGTGTGCGCTTTGGGGAAAGACGAAAGTTATTTGTCATTTTAACTCCGGTTGTTTTCTCGTAAAAATTGAGTAAATCGAGATTCTCATGTTTACGGGTACGAGAGCAGTATTAAAGTAAAAAGCGATGTTTACTGGTCAATGTGATCCTCGAGGCATGATCCAGTAGGGGTGGTAATAAAGTTCGAATGGTTTGGACTTTGCTCGAAAAAAGTTCGAGTCGAATCCGGCTCGAGCTCGGGTCGAATCTCATTTTTGGGCTTCGGCCCAACCCCAGGCACTGTGGTAAAAAATGACCAGTGTTTAATTTAAAAAAAAAATTTTAATTTTGTTTTAAAAATTGTGCAGGCAGTTATGACAACGAGTCGGGGAAAAAAAAATTGGACTGTGCTCGAATTTTTTTGGTCGAGTTTTTTTGGGCCCAAGCTTAGTCCGGCCAAAAAAAGGGCTGGGCCCGAGCCTTCACGGGTCGAGCTGAGCCAGCTCGGGTAATATATTTTTTTTTTTCCTTGTTTTTTGTTTTTTTGTAAAATATAATTTTTTTTACTACCTACATT
The DNA here is from genome assembly GCA_019395295.1 of Osmanthus fragrans. Classification (NCBI taxonomy): domain Eukaryota; kingdom Viridiplantae; phylum Streptophyta; class Magnoliopsida; order Lamiales; family Oleaceae; genus Osmanthus; species Osmanthus fragrans. The sequence goes on along the minus strand of CM033360.1, from coordinate 2,199,547 downwards.
AGTCACAATGAACTCTTGACAAAAAAAGAGAACATTCACGTGTTTGTTTAAAAAGATTATTTAAAGTAAAAATGAATTTTTTTTTTAATATTATAAACATTTAAATTAAATACTTAACTATAATTAAACACTTAACTAAAGTAAAAATAAACACTATAATTAAACATTTAAATTAAATACTTAACTAAAGTAAAAATAATTAATTAAACACTAAATAAGCATTTAAATTAAATACTTAACTATAATTATAATTAAATATTACAATAATCAAGCTCGACTCGATTTATTTTATTTTTTTTTTTTGTAAAATTTATATTTTTTACTTAAAAATTTTATAAATTAAATTAATTATAAAAGTTAAAACCCTCATCCTTTATCCGAGTTTGGGACTGGCTACAATTATGTAGGCGGAGTTAAAATTGTACACGAATAAAATATTACGTGTACAATTTTTTTTGAAATTTTTTTTTTAAAAATTACATATTTTTTTGAAACTAATCAATTTAAAAATTTACAATATCTTATGCTTGAATCTGCTGCAACTTTTCGACCATTATACTGTCAACTTGTTCTTGAAGACGTAATTCCACACATTCCCAATCTTTCAAACATATTAAAACCTCCAATATATATTGTTTTAGTCTTGATCGTTCGTCACATAAAATTCGACCACCTAAATTAAATACAGCTTCCGATGCTACCGTATACACTGGAGGTATTAGTAAATCGCGAGCAATTTTTGATACAATCGAATATTGTCTTTCGTTAGACCTCCACCATGATAAAAGACTAAATTTTTGTAGTTCTTGTGGTTGTAACATACTACGAATGTCCACAGCTAACTCAGAGGGAATTTCAAAATTGGTACCACTGACATCTATTGCTCTAGATATTGACGAATTAGAACTAAATGAGGGAACACTAATATTGGTCTCTAAAAAACTCCATAAACTGTCTGCATTTGTTGAAATATTTATTGAAAAAGAATTTTGGGAAGTAGAACTACGCTGACCATCTTTTTCAGCGTAATAGTTATACATTTCACATAATATAGATTCTATAGGCGCGTGTGATAATTCTACATTCACGAAATTTGAAATTCCCTTTATAATAGTTTGTGTGCCAGTTAAATTAAGTAGAGGGTCCATCACCGAAACTAATAAAAAAATATAGTGTAACTCCTCCCAATATTTACGAAATTTTAACTCCATAGAATAAATTACATCAACAAAAATGGGCAAATTCCTATGTTTTTTAAATGCTTGTGAAATATAAAAAAAATGGTGTAAAACAAGTGAAAATGTAGGGTAATAAACACCGCTACATTTCTTTGTGGCATCGAAAAAATGTCTTAAATTTTTTTCACGATAAATGCGAGAGACCATTTCCAATCTTCCAAATTATATTCGGATCCATATATATACCTACCATTATAATACATTGAAATAACTTTATCATATTTTTCACACGAGTGTAACATAAGATATGTAGATTTTCATCTATGTGATACATCAGTGACAAATTATTTCTCTTTTAATCCATATTCTGCACATAAACTGTTAAATGCTTATTTTCTTGCTGGTGATATAGAGATAAAATTAATTGCTCGCCCAATTTTATCTAAATGTGATTTTAGATGTGTCAATCCATCTTTTACAATCAAATTGATAATGTGATATACACAACGTTGATGAAAAAATAAACCTCCAAATATAGGGTTCATATCATCAATAAATTTGTCGACAACAACTTTATTTACACTAGCATTATCAAAAGTAAAACTTCGAACTATTTCTTGCATACCATATTCTTGTATAATATCTTTTAAAATCATGTATATGTTAGTCGCATTATGAGGATAATCTACACATCTGAATGCAATAATCTTTTTATGCATAATCCATAGATGATCAATGTAATGAGCTGTAGCAGCAATATAACTTTTTTTATTAATACCGGTCCATAAATTAGAGGTAAATGATATAACACAATTAAAAAATTTTAGACTTTCAATAGCAGTTTGTTTTCGTTTGTTATATAATTTTATAGCATCCGAACGAAGAGTATTTCTACAATAAGAACGATACCTGGGTTGGAGATAATTCTGCACAAGACGAGTAAAGTGTTCTGACTCGATCATCGTTAGCGACATCTCTGCTGCAGCCACGTATACAACCATTCCTTCATGAAATCTTTCCCGTGAATATACAAAAGTGGAAAAAGTAGAATTGGAACCGGTAAATGTTAGTTCGATCTATTTCGGGTCAAGATCGGTTGGTTTCGCTTTACAACTTCTTAATATATGCCTATTTAATGCGATGTGCTCGAATTGGGCTTCCAACTAAGTTCTTTATTACAATAATTGCAACATGCTTTCCAAATATTAACTCCATTTTCAACCCCAACTTTTTTTCGAGTCATATGTTGTCAACATTCCGCGGAATCTTTTTTCGACATTTTATCCTCAACTACTTCCTCCTCTTCGATATCTTCCAAATTAATTGGAATATTTTGAAATGCATCGTACCCCAATGAAGTGCTCAAACTACCTTTAAACTGATTAATTTCATCGCTAGTAAAATTCATGTATAAGTATTATACTTATAGTAAGGAATATTTAATAATAGAATAAAAGAAATGTTTAAATTGAAAATCAAAGTTAAGAAATTGGAGAGTAGAATACTGAATATTGCGTAGAGAGATTAGAAATAGATTGATATGAATTATAAAAAAAAATTCGCATTTATAGACAAAAATATATCTGTTTTAATTTTCAAATTCAAATTTTTGATAAGACAATTCGTGGTATATTTAAAAAAATTCAAATTTTTTAAGAAATTATTATTATTTTTTTAAAAAAAAATTAAACACGGGTCGGCGCTGGCTCGGGCCGAAGCCCAAAAATGGGGATCGACTCGAGCTTTGGCTCGGTGCAACCGAGCCCGAGCCGAACCTTCCGAGTTTTATTGCCACCCCTACCTACACACGACAGGCATGCATGTTTTTTTAAAAAATTTTGAATTTTTAAAAATATCATACGAATTGTCTTATCAAAAATTTGAATTTGAAAATTAAAACGAATATATTTTTGTCTATAAATACGAGAAAAATTTTACAATTTCATATGAATCTATCTCTAATTTCTCTATGCAATATTCAGTATTCTACTCTTCAATTTCTTAACTTTGATTTTCAATTTAAACATTTGGTTGTGTTATTCAGTTTCTTTTATTCTCTTATTAAATATTTCTTACTATAAGTTTTACTAGCGATGAAATTAATCAGTTTAAAGGTAGTTCGAGCACTCTATTGGGGTACGATGCATTTCAAAGTGTTCCAATTAATTTGGAAGATATCGAAGAGGAGGAAGTAGTCGAGGTTAAAAGGTCAAAAAAAGATTCTGCGGAATGTTGGCAACATATGATTCGGAGTTGGTATTTGGAAAGCATGTTGCAATTATTGTGATAAAGAACTTAGTTGGAAGCCCAATTCGAACATATCGCATTTAAATAGGCATATATTAAGAAGTTGCAAAGCGAAACCAACCAATCTTGACCCGAAATAGATCAAACTAACATTTACCGGTTCCAATTCTACTCTTTCCACTTTTGTATATTCACAGGAAAGATTTCACGAAGGAATGGTTGTATACGTGGCTGCAGCAGAGATGCCGCTAACGATGATTGAGTCAGAACACTTTACTCGTCTTGTGCAGAATTATCTCCAACTCAGGTATTGTTCTTATTGTAGAAATACTCTTCGTTCGGATGCTATAAAATTATATAACAAACGAAAACAAACTACTATTGAAAGTCTAAAATTTTTTAATTGTGTTATATCATTTACTTCTAATTTATGGACCGGTATTAATAAAAAAGATTATATTGCTGCTACAGCTCGTTACATTGATCATCGATGCATTATGCATAAAAAGATTATTGCATTCAAATGTGTAGATTATCCTCATAATGCGACTAACATATACATGATTTTAAAAAAGATTATACAAGAATATGGTATGCAAGAAATGGTTCGAAATTTTACTTTTGATAATGCTAGTGTAAATAAAGTTGTTGTCGACAAATTTATTGATGATATGAACCCTATATTTGGAGGTTTATTTTTTCATCAACGTTGTGTATGTCACATTATCAATTTGATTGTAAAAGATGGATTGACACATATAAAATCACCTTTAGATAAAATTAGGCAAGCAATTAATTTTATCTCTATATCACCAGCAAGAAAACAAGCATTTAACAGTTTATGTGCTGAATATGGATTAGAAGATAAATCATTTGTCACTGATGTATCACATAGATGAAACTCTACATATCTTATGTTACACTCGTGTAAAAAATATGATAAAGTTATTTCAATGTATTATAATGGTAGGCATACACATGGATCCGAACATAATTTGGAAGATTGGAAATGATCTCTCGCATTTATCGTGAAAAAATTCTTAAAACCTTTTTTCGATGCCACAAAGGAATGTAGCGGTATTTATTACCCTATATCTTCACTTGTTTTACACCATTTTTTCTATATTTCACAAGCATTTCAAAAACATAGGAATTTGCCCATTTTTGTTGATGTAATTTATTCTATGGAGTTAAAATTTCGTAAATATTGAGAGAAATTACCCTATTTATTTTTATTAGTTTCGGTGATGGACCATCTACTTAATTTAACTGACACATAAACTATTATAAAGGCAATTTCAAATTTCATGAATGTAGGATTATCACACGCGCTTATAGAATCTATGTTATGTGAAATGTATAACTATTACGCTGAAAAAGATGATCAGCGTAGTTCTACTCCCAAAAATGTTTTTTCAATAAATACTTCAACAAATGCAAGCAGCTTATGGAGTTTTTTAGAGACCAATATTAGTGTTCCCTCATTTAGTTCTAATTCGTCAATATCTAGAGCAATAGATGTCAGTGGTACAAATTTTGAAATTCCCTCTGAGTTAGCTAGATATATGCATGTGGACATTCGTAGTATGTTACAACCACAAGAATTACAGGAATTTAGTCTTTTATCATGGTGGAGGTCTAACGAAAGGCAATATCCAATTGTATCAAAAATTGCTCGCGATCTACTAATACCTCCGGTGTCTACGGTAGTATCGGAAGCTGCATTTAGTTTAGGTGGTTGAATTTTATGTGACGAACGATCAAGACTAAAAGAAGATATATTGGAGGCTTTAATATGTTTGAAGGATTGGGAATATGCGAAATTACTTCTTCAAGAACAAGTTGACAGTATAATGGCTGAAGAGTTGCAGCAGATTCAAGCATAAGATATTGTAAGTTTTAAAATTAATTAGTTTCAAAAAAATACGTAATTTTTAAAAAAAAATTTCAAGAAAAATTGTATACGTAATATTTTATTCGAGTACAATTTTAACTCCGCCTACATAATTGTAGCCGGTCCTAAACCCGGATAAAGGAGGAGGGTTTTAACTTTTATAATTCATTTAATTTATAAATTTTTTAAGTAAAAAATATAAAAAAAAAAAAAAAAAAAAATTAATAAAAAAAAAATCGAGCCGAGCTTGGTTATTGTAATATTTAATTATAATTATAGTTAAGTATTTAATTTAAATGTTTAATTATAGTGTTTATTTTTACTTTAGTTAAGTGGTTAATTTAAATGTTTATTTAATGTTTAATTATAGTTAAGTATTTAATTTAAATGTTTATAGTGTTAAAAAAAAATCATTTTTACTTTAAATAATCTTTCCAAACAAACACATGAATGCTCTCCTTTTTGTCAAGAGTTCATTGGGACTAGTGTAGGTAGTAAAAAAAATGTATATTTTATAAAAAAAAAAAAAAACCAGGGGAAAAAAAATAAAATTACCCGAGCCGGCTCGGCCTGCGAAGGCCCGGGCCGAGCTACTTTTTTTTTGGCCGGGCTTAGCCCGACTCAACTCGGGCCAAAAAAAGCCCGGCCAAAAAAAATTCGAGCCGAGCCCGAGGTTTTTCCCCCGACTCGAGCCCGACTCGTTGTCATAGCTATGATCCAGTTGTCAATACTATTGAAATATAAAGCGAAACATGTATATATGGAGAAATGATTTTCAATACACCATAAAATATTCTTCCAACTTATCTACTCTTTATCGGTATCCAAATTACGTATTACTAATACGACTTTTCTAAATTCAGTTTTTTTAGTTAATTGATTTGTGCCTAAAAGATTGTAATCTAGATTAAAGCATTTAAATTCTCCGAAGGATTTGTACGTGAAAAAAGAGGCCATGAAGAATGAGCTAATATATTTGTTATTTGGGCATTTTAGGTACCAAGTTAAAATTTGTGGCTGAGTCATCGCTTCTTACAAAGTTACAAGACTGAACTACGAAAAATTCCTCTCTTAAAAAGAAAAGTTGGTTGCATCAAGTAACATCCCACTATTTTAACATGCTTAAACTATTTCATAAATTATATTTATTTTCGTGAATATGTTGACTTTTTAGACAAATTGGATAACTAAACCTCGTTTAACTATAAGATTTTAAGTAATTGAGTGTTCATCTACACTTGGGCGTTTCGAGAATTGTGGCAGTTAATCAAAAGGTTCACATAGTTTCTTATCAGGATTTTGACTTGGTATTGTCCAATTTGAATACGATAATAGAATTTTGAGTGTTTCACTTAAAATAGGATTATTTAGAGTCTCATTTTAGTTAAGCTATATCATGTTTAACGGTCTTGATGTGAGACTAAAAATCCTTTATAGTATTATTATTTTGAGGTGTGCTTGTGGTTTAGGGCGTATGAGAGATTCTATACGATTGTAAAAACTTTTACTAAGACTTTTGTTATTAACATATCGTGGCTATTCTCCAATTTTTCCCCATATATACACTGTCCCTTGACATTTTTTGACCTCCACAACTGCAATCCACCGAAGATATACAGAGTTGAAATCTCGTTGTTTTTACCGTTGAAAAACTTGCTAGAGAAAGTTGATTTTAGTGCTTTTGGATGTAACATAAGAGTTTTCGCATTATCCATGTAGTTTATTCATCAAATTTCAGTATTTCACCTTAAGATCTTTGAGGTAGATTCGTTCGTGCTAATAGTATTAGTTCTTGTTCCTTCGTGATAAAGATACACACGATGCATACATGTGCCAAAATCGAGTATGAAACCGAATTTATCATTAATTAGGCAAAGATATATATAATTGTCATCTTATTTCGACTTAAGCATTTACGTGCACGAACAAGGTGTGAAAAAGGACCTTAGCATTCAGCAGGAGGGGTGAGATTGCATTTGACAGGTAGTCCCAATGCAAGATCAGGATCAATCCCAAGAGAAGGCAAAACAATTGAGTTCCTATAAGAACACAAGCATTTCAAGTCTGCATTTGAGAGAGCAGCACAACATTCCGACGACGGCTCCACCGGGTTCGGTTGTGTAACTGACGGCCGGCATGCTTCTAAACCATCCTCCGTCATATTACAAAAACTCACCGCCTTTGCTCCACCAAGAACCACCAGTATCACCATCGTCGCCACCATTGCCACCAATTTTCTACCATTCTCCATTTTTCTTGATTGCTTGAGGCTCTATTGTTACAATGATTCTTTGGTGCTTATAAAGGTGGTAAATTTGTAAGCCCGTGATTGGGAATTTGGCGGGTTATGGGTCACGGGTGATGCTAGGCCATTTGTGGGCCATTTGGGTTTTCTTTAGGGGTCATGATTTGTGGCCTAGAACTGCCTTACATCAACAATGGATTCAGATAATCTTTCTTGTCTTCTTATGTTGAAGTCTCCATGTGAAGATTACTCACCTTCCATTTTTATTACATTACAATTGCACCAGATTATGTAGGGAATGCATTTGGATATATGTACGGAGATATTCACGACATTGGGTTTGAATTTTTAACACGAAGTACGACGATGCCACACAAATGGGAAATTAAATATTGGGACGAATCATGTCGCTCTTATGTTAAGATATATGAATCGAATTTTATTTTAACATGGTGTCGGAATAGGCAATGATTCTAAGTTTAAATTTAAGTTATCAAATATGATTAAATTAAAAAAAAAATTACTAATTAAGTTAAGACCCATTTTCTATAAAAATAAAAATAAAAAGAGGGAAACTTATAAATTAAAATTTAAGGAATTTACACCATAAATGTCTACTTCAATAATTGGGCTTTTAGAATGATGCAGTGATGTCTGTCCCAAGTCCCAACCCAAATAATGATTTGGGTTCAAAATCGATCAATGGAATCCCATATAAATAGATGAACCTGGACTAAACCTGTAAACCATTGACATCGAATCGAACTAATACAATGAAGAGCAACTGAGGCTCTCTTTGTCAAACATTGAAGTGCACGTTCGACAAAATTTCTATTTTTGCGTCTGTTCTTGTAAAAGAGATTCATGAAAAAAATAAATTAAGTCAATTTTCTCTAAAAATTCTTCTAACCAGATAAAATACTTTCAAAAAATTATTGAAACAATCTTGAGCATTTTTTTAGTCTTAAAAGCAATTTTCGACTTTTCGAAAAGTCTTACCAAATGGACTCTAAAAATTATTAAGAAGTTACTTCTTTACTTAATCAAAGTCGAACATTAGTTTTAATCAGTGTTCTAAAATGCGCGCATATTCTCGATGCGTTTTCGAAATACATCGCATATGAGGTATATGTATGATAATGCGATTAACTCATTTCGTTGACCGCATATGCGAGTATATTCTTTATGTCCACGCATTTGTAATGAAAAATATGTTCGAATTAATATGACAAAATTCAACCCATTTTTATAACTTAAAAAATTAAATTGAACCCAATAAACATCAAATTGGCCCAAATCATCTAAATCCATCAATTATATACAACAATTTCTAGGGTTTTACATTTACATAAATATTCATCTGGGCATTAATATAAAAATAGTTTTTGGAGTTGCTCTATTGAAATAAGGGAGTCCAATGAAGATGATTTCGTATCGGATAACACGGAAGATGATTTGGATGAAGAAAAAGAGATTGAATTGGAATCCGATAAAGAGTTAGACAAGATTTAAAAAAAATTTAAGTCAATATTCTTGTTTAATCTAAATGTAGGAATTGATTACCAAATTATTGTAGTATTTATGATTTTGAGCAATATATTTTTGTTGAAAATTTGAAAAATATATATAAACTTGAAGTAATTGTAGTATTTATAATTTTTTTTTTGAAAATTTGAAGAATATGTATAAAAATTCAAAAAATTCATTATTTATTTATTTATTTATTTATTAGTTTAAAATATTAAAAATTGGAAAACGCATAATTACGTATGCGCTCCGCATAAGCACGTATATTCTTATAATGTTTGATGTTCGATCGAAATGGATTGTCACGCATTACGCATTTTAGAACTTTGATTTTAATAACACATTCACAACTGCTATACATTTATTAATCGCACGTTTCGTAACACTCAATACCATTTCTTTTAAACAAACTACTAATAATTTCCGCGGAATTTATTTTCAGAAACGGACCCAATACTTATATATTATGCGGAAGACAATGCAACAGGATTTTAGATTAGCCAATACATGTTGTGTAACGGACATGTTTAACGTTTTAGATGCAGGCACGTCCGTTTTGGGAATGGTATGCATTGTGTAAACAAAAAGTCAAGTCAAAATATGTGTAACGCACATGTTCACGTGGTACATTTATTTATTTATTTTTTTGAAGAAAAACTCGCAGTCGTTACCTTTTGAGTGCATACTAGGTAAGCCCTCAAACTGACGCAATAGCCTGCAAACTACATCAATCAAATCAAATTTTTGGATAAAGATATATGTACAAACACATTTTTATAAAATGTGTTACTCACTCTCAGAAAAAATGCGAACCCCATGTGAATTAAAAAATATCGGATGTGTGATCCTCATCCCTTTTGTGTAATGTATAAGAGATTTTGTAAATGATTTTGTGCATGTGGCATGATCCTAAATCTTTTACAAATGAAGTTAATAATTCCTTAAAACATAATTGAATAAGGAAAAACCCACAAGTACAAGAATTGTTTTATAGATTTGTTATCGAAGCTGACGTGACAAAATGTGATTCGTCTATTTAGTTTTTCAATTATGCTATCTTACCATCATGGTTGATCTCATGGATGACCTCGACCCCACCACTCCCCTCACATGGGAGGCAAAAATATTAAATTTAATGAGGTGGGACCCAACCTCCATGTGAGGGGAGTGGTGGAGCCGAGGTCATTCATGAGGTCAACTATGAGAGTCAAGTAGAATAATCCTTAATTTTTTCATCTTACAATGGATGCATGTTAAGTATTGTTTGTAAACATTTTCTGTCAAAATTGTCGGCACTTATAACATGATTGATTGAGCCCCTGTTTGACAGTCATTTTGGGGAGAAAATGCATATTTAAATAATTAATTGATGGAGAATGTGTAGTTAAAAATTAAGAAAAAAATTTTGGATTTGCGTGTAATATTATTTTATTGAAAAATATGTGGTTGAAAAAAAAAATATTTTGAAAAAAATGACTATCAAACAGAACTACTTTGCTAGAAACATCAATCAAATGTTAAAATTAAACAAAAATTTTCAATAATCCCTTATTTTCAAGCCTCATTTAATTTTGTTGTCTCCCTTTCTGAATTTTATTTGGTATATAACCAAAAGAACAAAGCAAATGACAGCTTGGAGGAACTGAACAAACGACATGTCAAACACATCGTGGGGTCCACTCTACATGTACAGACTTCAGTCACAAGAAAAATACTTTGGTAGAACGATGACACCACGTAGTGGAATGAGGGGTCACCACTTCATCAGTGTGAGCCACCGATGAGGTGACGACTCCTCATTCAACATTGTACTACGTAAGACGATGCGACCTTCCCATCAAAATATTTCTCTAATCACAAACTCACAATAATGCATATGTGAGGGACTGTACTGGGCCCACACCCACCTCACGCCTCCAAGGACCATATAAATGCGTTCTCAATGGTTTTCTATTTTATGCACGGGACCATGCTATTTTTATTCAAGTGGGGTTCATCCCATATGAGGGAGTGGACATTTCTACGTATGCTTAATTATGTACAATAAACATTATCTTTACGCACGTATTAAACTAATAGTTACTTGAAATATTATTTTCTTCCTATATCAAAATTTATTTTCAATCAAACTTTTCAATGATTTTACAAGAATTATCTACTTATTTATTACTCATTTATACTTCTTTATAAATTAAATCGTTTATAAGTTATTTCCAAACTAAGGCTAAGCAGGAGTGGAGTCAGGAATATTGTTCAATGTGGGCATGATTTAATAAACATTGAACTTTGAATTTTTGACCATGTATTTAATGATGATAATAATATAATAGCTTGTTTGGTACCCATTTTGTTGGAAAAAATGAATTTTTTGGGTTGATGTGATGGTGAATATGTGGTTGAAAAGTTATTGATGTGATGAAAAATATTATTTTATTGAAGAATGTGTGGTTGAAAAAGAAAATGAGAATGAGAATGAGAATAAGAATGGGTACCAAACAGGGCATAAAACTATATTACGACATTATTAAAATGACATAACTTATAAATTATACTTGTTCCTTGTGATTTTCATAATTTAATATTGTTATACAATAACTTTAAGGGTCCTTTTGATTGCAAGATGAAATTTGGGTGGAAAGAAAACGAATTATAGGGAATTGAATTGCCTAAAACTTGTTTTATCGAGAATTGTCAATTAATTGTGTTTCATTGGTATAATTTTCTACCCGTATTTTGAAATTTTGGACCTTTTAATATTCGTTTGACTTTGTTTTCCATGAAAATTGTCTAGTAAAAGGATAATTTTTTTTACCATTGGGTCTAGAATTGTTTCAATTGCCAAAGAGGAAAAAAAACCTAGAATTGCTTTTCTCACCGAAATGGTGAGAAAAACAATTCTATGAAAATTGAGAAAATTGCAAAATGTGGAAAACATTTTTCATGAAAAATTTGGCCAACCAAACAAGTCAAAAGTGGAAGTTGGAATTAGTTTTCCAACTTCCATAGAAAATTTTGCCTAATCAAACAGGACATAAGTTAACTATATAGCAATGCGGTAACAAATAAAAGAATCCCTTTTGAGATCTCCCTTCATTCCTATTGAAAATTCCTCATAGTATTGCACCACTTATTCGCTTCAACTTCATTCTATAAGTTGGTTTAGAGAGACATCATCCCAAAGTAATTCTTTTTCTATCCCCCATTATCTACAGCAATACAGTTAGAGTTAGAATCAATCAATCAAATTCAGCATATCTTGGTTGTTTAATTTGCTATCATTTTTACAATCACGAATGCCCACTTTGGAAGAAGAAGATTGACACGACAAACGCTTTCAATCGATACTATATAGCATATAGGTTTAAAATGAATATATGCAAGCCAACATTGAATCCCAAAAAAGAAGAGTTTACACAGAAAGCAAAATCAAGTTAACCCAAATCAACCTATCAAGTAAAATCTTCCCTCAATTTTATTTATATCTACCCTATACTAAACTATCAAGAAGTTGAGCCCAAATGAACCTCCATACATTCACATTACACAAACAACATTCAACATATTCTGTGATAAGTTTGGATTAAACACGTTTTTCTTCTTTTGTCTGGCAGGTTTGACGGTGGTGTACTGTTTAGGGATGTTTTGGTCGAGGTGGTGGTTATGGTGTGGTTGTGATGTGGTGGTGGCAATGGTTGCAGCGACGACAGCGACAGTATGGTTGTGGCGGTGGCAGTGATAATTTTGAATATGATTTTTTGGTGATGTTTAGGTGGTGGCTGTTGAAGGTTTTTCGAGGTGGTGGCGGTGATTGTTACTGTGTGAGCGAATGGCGGTGATGGTTTTGGGGTGATGATAGTGGTGCTGGGAGGTGTGGGGTTAATTTTGAGGTGTTGATGTTACTATTGGACAGCGACGGTGGTGGTGCCGTTGGTGGAGACAGGGGCGAAGTCGTGGTCACATATGATTTGGTGGTGGTCACAATAGTATGACTTATATGTTAATGAATTGTGACATTACTATTAAACTACTGGGCAGTGACGATGGTGGTGTCGCTGGTGGAGGCAGGCGCGAAGTGATGGTCACTTATAATTTGGTGGTGGTCATAATAGTGTGACTCATATGTTCGTGAATTGTGACCTAAGAAATTAATCTGTGACCTATTAAAATTTTGATTTGTGACCTCGGAAATAATCTGTGGCCTATTAAAATTTTGATCTGTGACCTCGGAAATAAATTATGACTTATTAAAATTTCAATCCGTGACTTCAAAAATAATTTGTGACCAATAAAAATTTTGATTTGTGACCTTGTAATAATTTGTAATTAATTAATTTGATAATATGTGCCCAATAAATGTATTTGTGACCAAATTGTACAAATTTGTGACTTTAATTGATTAATTAAATCATAAATAAAATTTAATAAAAACCTGATTTTTGAAATTTGAACCCTATTACCTTATTATTAAATTAGAGCATACTAAAAACCTTAATTATGAATTGTTCCCATTAAAATTTAAGGAATTTACACCATAAATGTCTACTTCAATAATTGGGCTTTTAGAATGATGCAGTGATGTCTGTCCCAAGTCCCAACCCAAATAATGATTTGGGTTCAAAATCGATCAATGAAATCCCATATAAATAGATGAACCTAGACTAAACCTGTAAACCATTGACATCGAATCGAACTAATACAATGAAGAGCAACTAAGTCAAAGGCTCTCTTTGTCAAACATTGAAGTGCACGTTCAACAAAAATTCTATTTTTGCGTCTGCTCTTGTAAAAGAGATTCATGAAAAAATAAATTAAGTCAACTTTCTCTAAAAACTCTTCTAATCAGATAAAATACTTTCAAAAAATTATTGAAACAAGCTCGAGCATTTTTTTTAGTCTAAAAAGTAATTTTCGACATTTCAAAAAAGACTTGCCAAATGTACTCTAAAAATTATTAAGAAGTTACTTCTTTACTTAATCAAAGTCAAATATTAGTTTTAATCACACATTCACAACTGCTATACATTTATTAATTGCACATTTCGTAACACTCAATATCATTTCTTTTAAACAAACTACTAATAATTTCCGCGGAAATTTCCAAAACTATTATATAGAAGACAATGCAAAAGGATTTTAGATTAGCCAAAACATGTGGTGTAACGGACATGTTTCACGTTTTAGATGCAGGCACGTCCGTTTTGGGGAATTTTTGACAGATTTGTTATCGACATGGCGAAATGTGATTCGTAGGTTTTTTTTTTTTTTTTTTTTTTCATCTTACAATGGATGCATGTCAAGTATTGTCTGTAAATATTTTTTGTCAAAATTATCTATACTTATAGCATGATTGATTGAGTAATGCTACTTTACCAGAAACATATTTGAAGTGTTAAAATTAAACAATAAATTTCAATAATCCCTTATTTTTCGAGCCTCATTTAATTTTGTTGTCTCCCTTTCTGAATTTTATTTGTATATAACCGAAAGGACAAAGCAAATGACAGCTTGGAGGAACTGAACAAATGACATGTCAAACACATCGTGGGGTCCACTCTACATGTACAGACTTCAGCCACAAGAAAAATACTTTGGTAGAACGATGACACCACATAGTGGAATGAGGGGCCACCACTTCATCAGTGTGAGCCACCGATGAGGTGGTGACTCCTCATTCAATGTCGTACCACGTAAGACGATGCGACCTTCCTATCAAAGTATTTCTCCAATCACAAACTCACAATAATGCATATGTGAGGGACTGTACTGGGCCCACACCCACCTCACACCTCCGAGGACCATATAACTGCCTTCTCGATGGTTTCCTATTTTATGCACGGGACCATGCTATTTTTATTCAAGTGGAGTCCATCTCATGTGAGGGAGTGGACACTCATATGCACATTTAATTATGTACAACAAACATTATCATTATGCACGTATTAAACTAATAGTTACCTGAAATATTATTTTCTTCCTATATCAAAATTTATTTTCAATCAAACTTTTCAATGATTTTACAAGAATTATCTATTTATTTATTACTCATTTCTACTTCTTTATAAATTAAATCGTTTATAAATTATTTCCAAACAAAGGCTAAGTAGGAGTGGAGTCAGAAATATTGTTCAATGTGGGCACGATTTAATCAACATTGAATTTTTTACCATGTATTTATTGATGATAATAATATAAAATTATATTACGACAATACTAAAATGACATAGCGTATAAATTATACTTGTTCCTTGTGATTGTCATATTTTGATATCGTTATACAATAACTTTAAGGGTCCGTTTGATTGCAAGATGAAATTTGGGTGGAATGAAAACGAATTATAGGGAATTGAATTGCCTAGAACTTGTTTTATCGAAAATTGTCAATTAATTGTGTTTGATTGGTATAATTTTTCACCCAAATTTTGAAATTTTGGATCTTTTGAGGTTCGTTTAACTTTGTTTTTCATAAAAATTGTCTAGTAAAGGGATAAATTTTTATTTTATTTTATTTTTATTTATTATTATTATTATTTTTTAACCATTGGGTTTAGAATTGTTCCAATTGCCAAAGAGGGAAAAAAAAAACAGTGAGAAAATTGCAAAAGGTGGAAAACATTTTTCATGAAAAATTTGGCCTACCAAATAAGTCAAAAGTTGAAGTTGGAATTAGTTTTTCAACTTTCATGAAAATTTTTGCCCAATCAAATAGAACATAAGTTAACTACATAGCAATGCGGTAACAAATAAAAGAATCCCTTTTGAGATCTCCCTTCATTACTATTGAAAATTCCTCATAGTATTGCACCACTCATTCACTTCAACTTCATTCTATAAGTTGGTTTAGAGAGACATCATCCCTAAGTAATTCTTTTTCTTTCCCCATTATCTACAGCAATACAGTCAGAGTTAGAATCAATCAATCAAATTCAGCATATCTTGGTTGTTTAATTTGCTATCATTTTTACAATCACGAATGCCCACTTTGGAAAAAGGAGATTGACATGACAAACACTTTTAATCGATACTATATAGCATATAGGCTTAAAATGAATATATGCAAGCCGACATCGAATCCCAAAAAAGAAGAATTTACACAGAAAGCAAAATCAAGTTAACCCAAATCAACCTATCAAGTAAAATCTATCCTCAATTTTATTTATATCTACCCTATACTGAACTATCAAGAAGTTGAGCCCAAATGAACCTCCATACATTCACATTACTCAAACAAACATTCAACATATTCTGTGATAAGTTTGGATTAAACACCTTTTTCTTCTTTTGTCGATATAAGGTGAGAGATAAGAGTGGGAGGCGCGATGTGGGAATTGCCGAATTGGAGAGTGAGAGGATGAGAATTGGAATGCGTGGATATCAACAATCTTTTTGTGTTTCATACAAAATATCGACAAGAATATCATTAGTTATCATCAACAATCATTAACGACAGTGTTTTAGACACGAATTAATTTTTTTCTAAGTTATTGACAAATCAATGAAAATATTTTTATTTTTTTTCATTTTTCTCTAATATATTTTATTAGTGTTATAATTGCTGTCAGAGTTTTCCATAAAAAATAAACAAAGACAAAAATATATAAATTTCAAAATTGAGAGACTACAATAGATTGGGACTTTAGTGCAAATGACTCAAGCTATGATTTATTATTATTTTTTGAAGTGGGAATCGATAAAGGTATCACCGAATTGTGACAATCTTTAATCACGTAACGGACTATGCGGCAACGCAATTATGGTAAACCAAAAAGGTGATTCCGTTGATCTTGCGATTCGTAATCCATTTGCAAATATAAGATTCTTTTCTTCAACTTTGATTAATCTTAATTTATTTGGCTAATTAGCAACAAAACGGTCTAAAAGGTCGTTTTGACATTTGACCTATACTAGTAGGGGTCGGCTACCAATTGAAAAAGAAGAAGCAGGATGATGTGGGTCCACCGCAAAAGCCAGAATCCAGGGACCCAATGGTTAGAAAAAGCAGAAAAACATAATTGATTCAAGCACAATACTGCCTACAAGATATGACACGTGATAGATAACAAAGCAAAAATATTACTCCGTTTCGCATCGCCTTTTTCACATGCTTCATCGGAGGCGATTAGGCCATAATTTTAGATGTCTCGCTTGGAATACTATGTTACCCGAGGTGATGCATCACATTTTCCTAGTGTATATATCCGAGGCAAGGGGGTATGTGCTATTAGCCTCGCCTCAACCAAGATGTAGAGTACTCTGCATAAAAGTGATTGATGTGATAGGTTTGTAGTGACAACATTCATTCAGATCACAAATTTTCAGCGTATATTCAACTTATGTAAATCACATGATACAATTAAACTTGAGAAGTGAGCCATTAGGATAATGTACATGTTAAGTATGCAGATGAACATTTTTTACCCGTCCCCTTATCCTATAAATGTTCCAGGTGTGTTACATGTATATAATGAGTTTACATACAGATAATTTGGTGAGATATGAGTGATTCAGAATTTCTTCAATCAAATAAAAAAAAATCTTCACTCTATTATTGACACATTATGTGTGTAAATCATAATTTAACTGCTAATGTACAAGTTACATTATTTTAAATACTCGATCTTTTCTCATTCAAAGGTAAGTGAAGGAACACACAATGTATGTGTAATTTACAACCTACACCAGTATTTTAATCAATTATGTCTCTTCTACGCTCAATATATTTTATTATTTGACTTGACTCCGTCACATCGAAGAGTACACACGACCATTGCACCTCTTCGAAACTGTAGTTTATACAATTTAACCTGATTGTCCAACTATGCAGATAACATATACGTGAACGAGAGATGAACGGAAATCTGTTGACATTTGGATTTCGTCAAATTCAAATGTCAGCATAGTCGGACTTTTATATCGTCGAATATTTATTTTCTTGTTTTCTATTTGTTTCTTAGGGCCTGTTTGATTGATCGTAATTTTTCGTGAAAGGTGGAAAACATTTTTCTACTTTTTACTATTCACCTGTTTGATTGCACTAATTTTTCAGGGAAAAGTTTTTCAACGTTTTCTAAGGTACAAGCGGTTGATGCACAAAAGCTAGAAAACGTTTTTTCACCATAGTGGTGGAAAAACGTTTTCCAACTTTTTGACATTTTTTTTTTTTTAGCAATTGGAACACATTCCAAAGTTAATGGTAAAAAAAATTATCCATTTAATTTGACAATTTACATAAAAAATAAAGCCAAACGAAAAATTTGCCAGGTAGAAAATTATATCAATCAAACACCATTAATTATAATTCCCTGTAAAACATTTTCTAAGTAATTTAATTCTCTATCATTCTTTTTTTTTTTTTCATTCGTTTTCCACCCTTGCAATCAAACATGTCCTTATTTTTGCTGGATTTATTGGCCGATGGTGCTTTTATTACATTTTCTGAATTTGTAAGGACTGAATTTGACCTAATACACACGGTCCCCCACGGGTACCATCTGTATGACGAAGCCTCTGTATTTCTCTTCCGCGTAGCTGCCAGCTTTCACGCCACGGGTCTCTGACTGTGCGACACATGGACCCTACGCCCACCCACCTTCCAAAACACATTCTTATTCCTCACTTCACTCAAACCCACTGACTCTGTGTAAAAAAAGTAAAAAATTCTAGAGCCCTTCAAAGAATGTGAACAGAGAATTACAAACAAAAAAGTGTAAATTGGGTTTCGTTCGTAGAGTGATGGTGAAGAGTGGTGTTTTGGGAGGCGGTCCAGGACTGGTGGCTAAGGCCATGGAATTGAAGAGGGAATTGCAGAAATTGGTCAAGGTAATTGTTGATGACGAGGATGTTAACTTGGAGGCAATTGATAAAGCCCAGCAAATGCTTTCTGCTTTAAAGGAATTGAAGATGAAGAAGTATCCATCTCTAAATTTTCATAATAATTATCGCCGTGAAGTTGTTTCTGGTGCGGTGCCTGAGGAATTTAAGTGCCCACTTTCTAAAGAACTTATGAGGGATCCTGTTATTGTTGCCACCGGACAGGTTCGTAATTTTACTTCCAAGAATCAGATTTGATTTTGTTCATATCATTTGATTTTTTTGTGAAATTGTTTGCATATTAGTTAATGTGTGTCTGTGTTCGGATTTTGTTTATTTTGTTAAACTGTATCTGGTTTTGGCAGATTGAGGAATTTATTTCTTCCTCTGGACTTTGAATATTGATTGTTCTATTAATTTGTTCTGCAAATGTGCACTCTGAATTTGTATATATGTGACTGAACAGAGGAAACTTCTAACTCCGTGTCTTTCTTTCGATAAGTTTATCACTCAGAAATCTGCAGTAATTTGTCTACAATTTTAGGAATTCTGACTTATTTGGTTCTCGGATTGAAGCTGTTTTATGGCGTCTATCTTTTGGTTGATATGTTGACATGAAGATATATCTTTATTTGGAATTTTTAAGAACTTAGAATGCAGTTTCTTGTTCACATTGTTAACATCCTGGCTACAATTGTGCAGACTTATGATCGATCCTTCATTCAGAAATGGTTAAAATCTGGGAATAGGACTTGCCCTAGAACCCAACAAGTACTATCACACACTATTCTTACACCTAATCACTTGATTAAGGAAATGATATTGCAATGGTGCAAGAATCACGGGATTAGATTGTCAGATTCTGCTCAATATGCTGATGAGGATGGCTTAACCGGAGATGACCGGGACCAGTTTCTTTCTTTGCTTGAGAAAATGTCATCAACATTGTCTGATCAAAAGGAAGCAGCGAGAGAGATGCGGCTATTGACAAAAAGAATGCCTTCGTTCCGGGCACTTTTCGGCGAATCTTGCAGTGCCATACCTCAGCTGCTGTCCCCGCTATCTCAAAGCAAATCTCAAAATGAGGTTCAACCGGACCTTCATGAAGATATAATCACGACACTGTTGAATCTTTCCATTCACGACAACAATAAAAAGCTTGTTGCAGAAACGCCCATGGTTATTCCACTTCTTATGGATGCTTTGAGATCAGGAACTATCGAAACAAGG
Source organism: Osmanthus fragrans (assembly GCA_019395295.1). Lineage (NCBI taxonomy): Eukaryota > Viridiplantae > Streptophyta > Magnoliopsida > Lamiales > Oleaceae > Osmanthus > Osmanthus fragrans. The sequence goes on along the minus strand of CM033360.1, from coordinate 2,179,419 downwards.
AGCAATGCAGCCGCAGCCCTTTTCACATTATCGGCTCTCGACTCAAATAAGGAGCTGATTGGTAAATCCGGTGCTTTGAAACCTCTCATCGACTTATTAGAAGAGGGCCATCTTTTAGCTATGAAAGATGTTGCATCGGCTATTTTTAATCTATGTATTCTTCACGACAATAAGTTGAGAGCTGTTAGAGATGGTGCGGTGCATGTTATCCTAAAAAAGATTATGAATCGAGTGCATGTTGACGAGTTATTGTCAATCCTCGCTATGCTTTCAACCAGTCAAACAGCTGTCGAGCAAATGGGAGAGCTCGGGGGAGTCGAATGCTTGCTTAGTATAATCAGGGAGACGTCTTGTGCTCGAAACAAGGAGAATTGCATTGCAATCCTTTTCACTATTTGTCATAGCGACCGATCCAAGTGGAAGCAGATAAGGGACGACGAAAACACATATGGAACTATCTCTAAGCTCGCTGAAAATGGCTCATCCAGAGCTAAGAGAAAGGCCAGCGGCATACTCGAAAGACTGAACCGGGCTATCAATCTTACCCATACTGCATGATGGTGGGTATACCGAGCACATATCCTGTAAATTCTACATATTTTCATTTTCTTTCAACATCGACAATTGAGGTATCTTGTTGTCATTTTCGACGTTCATTCTGTATATTTTATTATCTAAGCAGTAAGGCTAGATATTAAGAACATCTCCAATCATGGTGTAAAATATATCTAAATTATGAATTAAATCTCCAAAGTGGTTGGAAAACTTTCCAATGGAGAGATGCAAAGGAAATGCAAATTGTATTTTTCGCTTTTTTTTTTTTTTTACATCCACAAGAGGCTAAAAGTGGATTTAGATTTTTTCATTGGAGCAAAATTTGAATTTACATCCACAGGGATATAAATGAGGATGCAAATGTGGTTTTGGAGATACCAATTTACACTGAATTTTACATCACAATTGGAGATGCTCTAAGTATGTGGTTCTTCTCAATATTGTTCAAAGATTGTTGCACATGGTTTTTGAGTACACTGCATTAATATGTTATGACAGCATTTGCTTTGCTGGTTTCTTCCTATGATTGCTATTTTATGGATTCTTCTTTTCTTTTCTGTCAAATAATTCCAGCACGTGTTTTTTCTTAGATCCCATAAATTTCAATAAAATCATTGATTATTTAATTTCCTTGAAAGATACACACGGTACATGTTTACGTGTCTTGAACTGTACTCGTTCAACAGGACACTCCTATTTTTCCGATATATTTGGGATTGGCTACATGGAATCTTTTTCGGACACTGTGTTCGGTTCATTCTCCATAAATTTCATTGTTGCTTACTGGACTAAATGGCTGTAATTTTTCATGTTTTCTATCTTCACTGTAGGAGATGACTCCAAAACCCATTGGCATTATGAATCTGTCTGATGATTGAATGGTTCCAGATTGGGATGAGAAAATGATAAATTTGGAGTCTAAGATCATTGCTCAAAAAAGTGCACTTTTTAAAATTTGGAGTCTAAATGTGTGTCAAATTTAGGGTAAGTTTGTAATGGATTAAAATTTATTTTAATTTAAGTCAAAGTCAAATAATCAATATTAACCACATCTTTCATGGATCCCACAACTTTTCAACCACACATTTTAAAAATTTCTATCACAATTTACTAAAAAATCAAATTTTAATACTCACCAAACACCCTTTTAGATTAGAAAAAAAAAAAAATTTAAATTGATTTGCACGAGACGCTTTGAAATAATATTTATTTGATTATAGATTATTGTAAAATAATTGGGTAGACATTGCACTTCACTAGAGAGGAGATGGAATTGAAGATTCTTCATTTAAACAAGCTGTGATTCTATTATTGAAATGGGATTTTGTCCACAATTGATAATATTATTCATTTTAACCTATTCATATGTTGAAGAGCTTCATTACCAGCTTAGAAAATATGGACAAAAAAGGAAGCTTTATTTGTACACTTGCTTTTTCAATAAATGTTAAATTTAAATATTCTCCAAAAGTTATGCCTCGAACTTTAATCCTCATCCGACAGTAGGTTGAATTCGACTAGTTCTTTCTATACCATGTTAAACATTGAGTACATGCTTGCTTGATAGTATAATAAACAAAATTTTAATTTTTTAAAATTAACAAATATTATCCAACTATCTCTGTAAATCATGAACTAAGAATATGTAACACACATGATTATAACTTCATACTTAAATCCTATATCGCGTGTTGAAATTGAATTCATTTTGAGACGGAGATAACACTTGCATCGCAATGCATCGAGTACTGGGCAACGAAAATGGATTTAACTTCGTTTCTTTAAAGATGTTTAGTGCTGTCAAATTCAATACACCAAACATGTCGTAAAAGATGAAAGGAATCTACAATAAAAGATTTTTAAGAAAATGTAAGACAAAAACATCTTTAAACCAGAATTCTCCCATTGCAGAATTCTCAAATAATTGAAAATGGGGGTCTACCATGTGTAGTTTCTGCACATATGAACTACACAGCAGGGGACCGAGCACATTTTGTGCCCATAGTCCCACACTAAAGAGAACGCATTTAACTACTTCATGTGATCCTTATCTTCATCCAAATAATGTAGCTAAGAACTACATGTTTCCATTGTGCAACATTAGGCAGCATCAACCTGGAATCAAGCTACTATGTGGGTACTGTACAAGTCCGAGAAAGGTCGTGCCAACCTTTTCTGGCGGGACAGGTCGGTCTTACCAGTAGGCCTAGCACGGTCCCAATTCCATGCCATGAGCCTACTTATCCCATTTTTAACCTCTAATGTGTGGATAAGTTTCGAGCTATGTTCAAAGAATTGAACTCTCCAACTTCACAACCAAGTTGTAGAGAAAAGGTAAATAGACCATCATTGTAGCCAAATAAATCTGGATAAGCAGGCCAATATCTTCAGCTTAGATAGTAATCATTATATTCATAGAGAGCATGGATTAGGCAGGAAGAAAATTCAAGAAAGAAATGAAAACCCAAGGAATGCAGGAATTGATGATATGGAAAACATTTTTTTTATATCTATGGACAGAGTTCTACTATCACACTGTACAAGTTCAGAAATAGATACTGTACATTTCCAAGACGACCAATTTGACAACCCACTTGTCGAAGTATTGTAGAGTAAATGGGGATTTTCATGCTGAGTTTATATAGAATAATTAACCATGACGAATGTCTCAACCTGCTTGATCCAAACTGAAGAGAAAATATGAGCATTTTCAGGAGCCATACAACCAACAATAAGAAAGACTATCAGTCTGTCTTGTAAGCCCACCCATGTGTCTCCAGAAATGCACGCACGGCTTCTTTTATGGCCAAATTGGGCACCAACTGTGATGGATACAGTGGTTCACGGCTAACTGGATCAAACTCGCCAACCTTAAAGGTGAAAAGTTAAGGATCAACTCGTGACACCGGAGGATAAATATGTACAATATATAGAGAAATGACAATTATCAATTAGGGCTACCTTCCGCAGATGATCAAGAATTATTGCCCTCTCATATGTAACTCCACTTGGAGTAATAACAGGATCACGGAAAATATCTAGAGTAATGTTACAGCAGAGATAGTCTGGCACCTGAAATCCTCAATTGGTGTCACTGTGTCACCAAAAAATAAAATCCCAGTAAGGGGGAAATTCTGTGAAGGAAACTCAAAAAGCTCACCTCAGTTGGGATATCATCTTCAGCAGCTTTGTTGAATACTCTACTTAAAGCTTCCAATTCTTTTAAATTGGATTGAGTATTTTCATCCACGAATCCTTCAATGTGTGGATCATCAAGGAAATGTTTCTCCTTCAAAGCTGCCTCACATGTTTCTCTGAGACATGGGAATACAATTAAGATACCATCATTACTAGCAAAGCAAAGAGAAATAGAAGAAGGAATCATAGAAGATAAAGACCCGGACTTGAAACAGAAAAGAGCAATTACTTTAAATTCTGAAGATCCCATGAACGTCTGGTAGATTCCTGTTCCCACAACAAATATCTTGCTCTTGCAAGCTCTTTCCATATCTCCTCTACCATGTAGCCCTTAGGGTTCGCACCCCTTCCAAGATCCAAGGCCTGAGATATCACAAAAATATTAAAAACATTCCCATCAATAGTAATTATCCTTTTCCACAAATTCCATAGTTTTGCAAGTAAACAAACAATCATAACACCAAGAATGCCACTCCCATCCATCACCTTAATATATCACAACAATGTTATATTGAGACAAGCATAAGGAGGTTAGAAACCTGGTGTAAAGCATGAAGAGAGAAATTTTACAGAGTAGGTAACCTTTCAAAATAAATCACTAAAGCAACAAGCCACCCAAAAACTAACCAAATTATACAGCACAGGTCATCCTACAATGCCATTGTACAATCCAACAAGGCATAACAGGTTAAGTAATATTCAATTCCACGAGAGCGTGACTGATTTTCAGAAAGCAACAAGTAGCTCTTCGTCTCCAAGAGAGAAAGATAAACAAAAGAAGAAATGGGTGAAGTGGAAACTGGTCAACTTATCTATTTTGAGTATAATCTGAGGCAAATATGATTCCATTAGTTAGCACTTAGCATTATCTACCTCTTACATTGGTCATTCATACAAGACTTGAAGGAAGCATATGCCTCCACAAGGATGTATATTTTTGCAAAGCTTAATGGAATTTTAATATTTTTCAGAATAAAAAAAAAAAAATCTGGATGAAATAAAACCAAATACTTTTTCCAATTCCCTGGCTCCTTCAGCGTATTCTTCCCTTTGTAGCAGTGCAAGACCAAGCATATAGTGGGCCTGCCATAATACAAAGCACTTCCAAGTTAGATTGATGGGTGACATCCAAATAAGAAAACTGTAAAATGCACAAGTCAACAATAGTGCTCCAGAGTGTAAAACTCTTAGCAAAAGGCTAGAATTTTCCAGAAGGGAACATTCAGTAGTACAAAGGAAGATGTGACAGAAAAATGATGCAATACCATCAAACAGAGCAAGCGTGCTACAGCAGAATCCACAGAGATCAAACCCAAACCCCAAAAAACCAATTACATATGTCAAACATTTTCCATTTGTCATGTAAGGCAGGCTGGTGGATTTCCAGGAAGCCATTATCAATGATTGAATATATTCCACTAGACAACTGAAAAATGAAAAATCGTGTATAATAAATTTCACTATTAGAAAGAGATCTTCACTATAAACTTTTGCAGTCCTCGTGTCATATACTCATGAAGCAATACAATAGAGCTTTTTGGAGCTAGAACTTGTTCCTCATCAACATGAGATAGAATTGAGGCAGGCAGAATTTATTACATGATGCCCTGAAGCAGATTGATCTAAATTCATGTAATCTATAGAAAAGTTCACAAAGAGGAGATAATCACCGTTAGCAAACAGATTATACACACTCTATGAGAAGAGGTTAATGCAATTACAGGAAAGTTGATCCACCGGGGGGCAATTTCATCACCAAATGTTAGAGCTGAAATTGTTGGACCATTTCATCCAAAAGATAGAACTGAAAGCAAGATGTAAATATAGGAACACCAAGGACAGAAGCAAAATAAGCAAAAAAACTAGGCTAAGCGGGGAAAGACGGAGCAAGAATGACCATTTTCAAAGTTGATATCACTAACTTTTGATTGGTTGAAGAACTCGTGCATGTGAAATTATTTACCAAAGAAAGAGAAAATTTGAAGCACAAGGAAGTTTCAGCATCAAGGCATATATTTTTACAATGATTAGATTCAATTCATAAGTTGAGAAATCAGAAATGTTCTACTAGACGTTCCAAAGAAGTATGAGCGATTAAGCTTTCCTTCCTTAAGTTTCAGCATCAGATCCATATTTTTCTAAATGATTAGATTTGATTCAGAAGATAGGAGAATAATCTAATACAGGTTCCTCAGAAGCAGTATGAGTGATGAATCTGTCCTTCATTTCTTGCTATACTGAAGCATTAATATTGAGACTTCAAAATTTAGATGCAAGAATAATGATTACTGACGTAGTAAATTCAAGTAAATCAGACTCGGAAATTCTATAACAGGGAAGAAAAAATATTAATCATGAAAAAAAAAAAACCAGCAACATAAGGAGCAACTCACAGTTATTTAACAGAAAAACTGCATCAGGACACAGAGGCTTCTCAGAACTTAAGCACGAAATCCACCTCATCAAAGTGAACCACGTTATATTCTAAATAAAACTTATAGCAATTTTAGTAAATTGCGGCAGATAACTATTAAAATTCACCGACGGCTCAAGTGAAATCAACATTAAATAATTGTTGGACATGATTTTATATGCATCACATAAACAAATACCCTTTCAGCACCCAAATTGTGAACAACAAGTAATAATCTGATAAGGATAGTAGTTCAGATGAAAAGGACTCAAAAGGCCCAAAATTTAATCAAAACCGCTTCTTTTCTTCTCATTTTTGCACCTCGCACATTTTCCTTCATTGGGGCTCTGCACATCAACACTGGAAAAAAAACCTTTCTGCCTTGGCTATCGCCACAACCCTAAAAATAAGTACCAAATTGCAATAACAAAATACCAGCAGTAAATATTACATTAGACTCAGTTGTTTAGGATGCCTCTTAACTAAAAAGGCATCGGTAGAGAAAAAATTAATATGCTAATTAGAAGTTGAAGCCCTAAACCCTAAAAAGGCATTGGCAGAGAAAAAATTAACATGATATTTAGATGTTGAAATGTTTCGCCAACATCTAAAAGAGCTTATAATGAACTATAAAGCACATTCATGGGTTGACTAATGACCTTTTTCTCAATGTAGCTCACTGTTTGAAAAAAAGGCAAAATCGGATACCGAGGGGTTTTCTTTCGTGAGTCGAGGAGAGATCTCATTGTGAACAAATAAATGAAAAAAATACAAAAATAAACCACAAACGTTAAATACTCAAAAAATGTAACTTAAAGATCTAAGGTGATGTTAATTTATCGCCCGAGCGATGCGCCGTCAATGAAGTGATCAAGTTCTAGGGTTACATAGTCGTTTTACGTATGTTGTGCATTTTATATATAATGTATTTTTATCTTATGGCACATTAATATATAATCAAAGAAAATAATTAGGTTTTGATAATATAATGGGTTCCAATGATAATTTATGGCTAATGATCAATGAAATTAGGTAATATTTATTAAAATGTAACGGATTTCAAAAGCTATTTTAATATATGGTATATTTCCAATGAAGACCTCCAAAGAAAAAGTGGTTTTCAAGATAATTAAAGAAAGGCTCACGCCTCTCACTCTTTGAGGCTTATGCCTCAATCACTAAAGACGTAAGTCTCATTTTGCGCAAAAATAAAAAATTAAACGTGACTCAATACATCTTGCCACTGCCTAACATTGAGGTTGCCTGAGTCAAACTTTTTTAAACCATAATATAACTAGATCTTCAACATCAACAACATAATGTTAGTCTAATCCACCCTCTTCTAACATGTTCTACTAATTGGACCTACTTTGAGTATAATCAAAGTGTATCTCAACCATCTAAGTTCTCCTTCCTTAACTAATCGTCAATTACTCCCACATCCATTTATTAGCGTTAATACTCTTGCTTCTTATTTTATCCCTTTGATACAACCACACATTTAGCTTCACATCCTCATTTTCACTATGTTTAAAACATGAACCTTTTGTCTTTTAAAAGTCCAACATTTAGTACCATAGGTATAATATGCTTAGTAACTAGTTTGTAGAACTAGCTTTTTAACCTTATTGGAAAATTCATATCACATAGAATACATGTAGCACTTGTCCATCCAATCCACTCGAATCATATGCATTACATCCTCTTCCACTCATCCTTACAAATAAGCAAACATAAGTATTTTAATCCCATGCCTAGTTAATATTTATAAATTTTTCAAAATTGATCAAACACTTTTCATCCGCAATTCATAGGACTACTCACTTATCCACCATTCATTTTTATCTATTTATTTAGGCTGCTTATAAACACTACCCAAATGATAATTAAAAGTCATTCTTTTGGGACAACAAGATCATTTAAAGTGAATCCATTATTATCCTTATTCCTACTATTGCTAGAATGGCACTAGTTCAAAAATCACATGTGCAATCTACTTTTTGAGAAAATATGGATAATAGAATTCTATTTCTTATATGAAATAGTAATTTCTGTTGCGATTCAAGCTTCAAAATCATTCTTTTTGGGGCAAGTTCCCACAATTTTATCAAGTTTCTTCCACTTTGTGAAGTGACATAATGTTCAACTTCAATTTCTAAAATTTTTCAAGATAAGATTGTCTCTTCAAAAATATTACACTTCCTCCTCTAGTATTGAATTACCTTATTTTCATTTTGTTTGTCCAGAATGTTCTCTTTCCTACTACAGGCCTTTCTTAATTACATAATGTTACTGAAAGAGGTTCTAAACAGTATATTAAATAGTGTAAAATGTACTCAAATTTCAAACAATTATTGAATTTTTAATTGTCTCTTATCTCAACTTATTGAGCTGCACAAGACTTCCTCAACTCCAGAAGTAGAAACATTTTTGGTTTTCTGATTTTTTTCCTTTTACTTGCCAACTACGAAATTCAATATTAAGAGCCAAGACTTGATTGAATTTATTCTCCCAAAAGCACACATTTGATATTTTATGAATAAGGAATCAACAAATTATAATCCCAAAAAAGATAACAAAAACAACTGAAAGGACGGAACTATAATACCCCCCCCCCCCCCCCCCCACACACACACACAATTTTCTCAATCTCCAAAATGCATATGTGGAAGAGGAGATGTGTGTGTTCTCCACTCCTACAGAACCAAGCAAATGCGTAGGTACTTCGTTTAGTCAACCAAACCTGCACGTCCACAGAAAAGCCTCCGATGTTTTGAACATTTTGATTGTCAATATTAAAAAATGCAAAGGAACAGCAAAAGGTGTTCTGAAATTTTCAGATACAAGAATCACAGGCCCAAAAGTTAACTCAAATATCAACTGCAGAAGATTAGGTAGATTCCAAAATAATTCATGTGCTCTACCAAATGGCAAAAGATAACCAAATTGTATGGCTATTGAGTTCATGGAGCACCGACAATGGGAATAGTAAAATGCAGATTTTATTGGCGTGTCGATGGAGATCAGGCAAAGATAACTATGGTAATAGAGTCAAAATAAGTGAAAAAAAGTCTGCACGTGTGGGGGGGGGGGGGGGGGGGGGGAGCAGCTGTGGCAGTGGTGAACATTGAGCAACACTGTAAAGTGGTTTAAACACGGTTAGGAAGAAAATGCCATCAATTATTTGGTTCTCATGATTGCAATAAACTTGGGCCATGGTGACAATAATTGTAAGAAACATTTGTGGCCATTACAGTATTACACTGTTCAGCCTCCAGCAATGCATATTCTTCCAAGCTTGTTCTAACTGTTTTTCCTCTTTACTATGGTCTCAGTGCTGAAATAGTGCTTTTCGATGTAAGCACAATCATCTTCATACAGAATGAAATTCAATGAAGTACTAAAAAATCCCAAGGAGATAAAATAATAAACAACAAAAAGAAATAATACCAGAGTATTTAAAACATTACGAAAAATCAAACATCGCCAAGCCAGTAAAATCTATGAAGTCATTTATAATGATGATTCCAAGTACACCAGACCTTAACAGAATTGTGATCAAGCTGAATTGCTCTCCTACAATCCTCCTCCACTCTGGGCCAATCACTGCACCCACAACAAAAGCCATCAAACTTTCAATCAAGAAAATAAAAATTTAAAGTCACCCAAAACAAACAAAAATCATTAAACGTTTTAATGGGTATAATGACTAAAGAATCAAACATTTCAATCAAGAAAATATACATTTAAAAGTAACACACACACACAAAAAAAATTAAAAAATCACATTTTAATGGGTGAAGTGGCTAAAGGATCAATCTTTTCAATCAAGAAAATACACATTTCAAAGTAACAGCAAAAAATCATAGCGTTTTAACAAGAATAATGATTGTACATACTCCCGCCTGCGGTGACACAGAGCCCGGTTGGTCCAATATTTCGGAACATTAGGGCACAACGTAATAGCCTAAAAGAACCAGAGAAAAACATATTAAAATTCCAAAGAAAAAGCCTTTAAATGTATCCTATCAAATGTTAAATCCACAAATCTAAAAATACCTCGGTATAAGCATCAATAGCAGCAGCAAATCGATTTTTGCTGAAATAACTGTTTCCATCTATTCGAAGTTGCTCGGCTTGTTTAGCCGTTGACGCAGCCACTGTTGGCGACATTTTTCTTTTCTGACCTCTGCCAATTATTTTCTCTATGCACATAAAGCCGATTACAGATTACGATTGCAAGTATAAACTTACACAAGAATACAGATTACAAAGGCAGATTACAGTAACAAATGTATTTTATGATTGGAAAATGGGGGAATGGAAATTCGTGGTGGGAAAATGAAATTAAAAGTGAAATTCCAAAATTCTGAAAGGGAAAATGAGTTATGTATCGTGATTTTTCGAGAAAATTTGTTATATTTCTATCAAGAAATTGCAAGAGTGGGCTCCAACTTATTGTGCCAGTAATAAATTGGTCTACAATCTCTTGACAATTGAACAATCAATCCACAAATATACAAACCCTCCAATTGTAGTCAAACTGTGTGACGTAATTCTTTTGTATCTAACTTATAAAGTTAAGTTTTGTTTTTCAACAAGGGATCTTGCCTAAAAATAGGAAGTAAAATGTGATCTTTTGAGAGGTGATAATTTAAAATTAAATTCTTTGACTTTCACAACTGATAGTGTTATTACTACATAAAATATTGAGAATTAAATTACTATTTTACAAAGATTGTGCGCTGTTTGGAAAAACGTTTCTTCAAGATTTAAATGGCTAATCCGATCATAGCTAGGGGATTGTAGCCGGTTTCTTTGACTTGCTTCTCACATTAAAAAGGGGGGATTTTAAGCAAGTAAAAATTGGAGCCCAACATGTATTGTATCTCATTTGACAAACGTCATATCCAACGATTTGGAGTCGCACTGAAGTTATTCAATATGTGATTAACGAGCTAATTTGAACTTGCATAGCAAATACAAATAAAGCTTATTTTGGTAAGAGAGGTTTTGTGACTAGCCATTTTGGATCACTTTAGTGTGACTCGATGTTGGTAAATATATCGCTAGTTGTGTGCTGCTCGGTCCTGGCATGCTACATGAGGTATAGATTGGGGACCAATGGTATAATTTTCCCTTCAAGGGGAGTAGGAATAAAGGTGTCATGTCACGCGTGCTGACGGTAAAACTTCAGCGGTAGAATTTGATTGGATGGTTCTAGTATTAACTCAAGGTTAAGTTTGTTTTGACTGGTGGGATGATTGGATTAGCTTTCGCTCAAGGTAAATTACCACGTTGACCCTAAAGGACTTTTCGAGTCAACTTTGGATGGCCCAATTTTATTATTCTAATGTTAATGTCACTGAAATTATTATTTTATGCTGCAGAATTGCGTTGGCATTGGAATATCTTGACGGGTTAAGAATTGTTTTGTAGAAATTTTGAAGTTAGAAAATGTAACGATTCAAGAAAATGGGCATTTAATAATGGATATCGATCTATCAACTAAACTCTGCGAAACCACTAGAAATTTGTTTGGAGAGAAAATTAAAATCCAATCCGATATCAGAGTCGGGAAAAAAGAACAAGATTTCCCATTTCTTCAAAATTCGTGACTTAAGTTCACTACTCGGTTGGTCGGTCCATCCAACCGAAATTGGCGAGGACTTAATGGAAACAGAGACCGACTCGATGTAAAAATCCAATTCGTTCGTCAGAACAGATGAATACAAGGCCTTGAATTCTTAGAAACAGAGGAATAAGTAGCCCTAGAGATCATATTAGGTAACGGCCACAATTTCACCATCGACTGTGGTGCTTACGCCTTACGGTATGACTATTTCAGGAAGAGACATTTTACCGGATTTTATCAAAGCCATCGGACCTCACCGAGGCAAGGGACTTGATTGGTAAATTGCTTGAAAAGGATCCAAGGAGGAGGATCTCCGCTGAGAATATCGAGGACCACGATTTTCTTGGGCCGGCATTCATGGATACACTCCAACCGACGACCGGCTACCATTGATTGGGATTCTATGTCGCGCTGGCCACCAAGTGAAGACATAGATGGAAATAATGTAATCGATGCGGTCTCATGTCCAAGGGGTGTTTAAAGTAGTTGAAGATGAGGAGAAAAATAGAAATTAAGAACATAAGAAAAAAGACATGTCAGTTGATGGATTTTCATCCCATAAAAATTCAAAATAACGATTTCTTCTCTCTTCATGATAAATTAAATTTGTCATGACATGAACAAAATCGCCAAGATCACATTCTTGTCCAATCTTCTAATAGTATCCAATGAAGTAATTGAAAAACAACCGATATTGCTAAGCTCACTCATCTTCTTGGCTACGCAACCTAGCGAGTTTGTTGGTCACGACAACATCCAACTGCGCTGCACGCTCAACAATTTCCTTTCTTTTCTTAGTGGACACATTGTGTGCTATCTCTGCGCAGTAAGTCCTGAGAACAAACTGAAGGGTCAGATATTGTAAGAGTATTTCTATTCACGTACAAGTCAGAAGAGTTGAAAACCTGTTGTGCATCATCAATATTTCCAGCTCTTTGGCATTGTGGACGACAAATTTCTTAAATCCATTAGGAAGATAATGGCGAGTCTTCTTGTCTGAACCATAACCGATGTTTGGCATCAATGTGCATCCTTTGAACTTTCGCCTGACACGTGAATCAATACCTTTGGGCCTACGCCAGTTTGTCTGCCACAAAAATAAAAGTTAAGAACTCATCAACTACTTAAAAAATGTGCGACGAAATTTCAAGAATATCATCCAACAGCTAAGCCAAAAATGGACAATAAGGCTAACAAAGCAAGTGACAAAATGGAACCAATGGATAATCAATATTCGATCGGATTGAAGAAACTAAAGTATTTCCAGATTAGTACATACTTGGACATGCATAATAACTGATGGTACAAATATGCATAATTCCTATTTATAATTCTTCAATGAGCATATCATGGTGACATGGAAACTGAACCTTGGGGTGTAAAGCAGATCCTCAACATTTGGCACATTAAAATTAGAGGCCATCATGGCTTTTGAGAAGCCAAAAGGAGCTTAGGAAGACCCAAAAACTGTTTTTGAACCCATTCGGTTAATTTTATAAAAGTGATTCTTCAAGTTAAAAGAAGCTTTTATAAGAAGTTGCGGGTTCCTCTGAAAACTCTTACATAAGAAAAAAGATCTTTTAGAAATTTCCAAATGTTAATTAACAAGCAGAAGCAGAAGCAAAAACCCTGCTAAATTGGCCCTAAACTCATGATCTATCAACCCATTCGACGCCCTCATCATGCAACAAAAAATTGTGTTCTTGACGATTACGAAGCTATAATAGTAGGTAGAATTTCATATGCAGGCACGGGGAGTGTTTTTTCAAGTTGAAACCCAAGGAGGTAGTTTTTCCCTCACTAAACTAGATTGTACTGTATTACTTGATAATAAATAATTTAATCAATGGTCACTGAACTTTGCTATAGGTTACTATTTGCTCACCGATATTTAAAATATTACTCGTTCTCACTGAACTTTGATATATGTTACTATTTGCTCACCGAAATTTAAAAGGTTACTTGTTGCTCACTGAACTTCATTATAGGTAACATTAATGGAAATTATATGATGAGTGACTTTGTTGAAATTTGGGTGAGCGATGAGTAACCTTTTGAATTTCGATGAATAAGTAATAATTTACAGCAAAGTTTAGTGAACAAAGAGTAATATTTTAAACATCAATAAGCAAGTAGTAACCTATAACAAAGTTCAATGACTGTTGATTAAATTAACTCTACATGATAACAAGAATAATAGATAAAATGGAAGAAGAGAGTACCTTCAGGGAGACATAACGGTCACTCTCATGCCTCTTGAACTTCTTGACACGCTTCTTCACAATCTTCTTGTCGAGCAAAGGAACGGCCATTGCTTCTACTCAAATATTACCAACTTTAATGGTGCAACTCAAGTATAGGAGGAAACGGGAATAGATTACAGACAACACGTGTAAATTTTTCAGCAAAATGAATAGTAGCAGAGAATCCCGCACAATTTTAACACAACCAAACAATCTGTTTGATCAGATAATACGTTTCCAAGCCTTATTGAATCTACTATACATGTAGCATTTTCTGCCTTGGAAGGTTCTTTGAGGTCAAACAAAGTAAACTAAACGTTCATAATACCAAATGTAAATGATTGAACCACATCTAATTCGATATTCAAATCTGTGTCTAGCAAAACTGAGTCGGAAAATAACATAAATCCAATAAACGGGATCTAAAAAATTGCTCCCTAACAAAAAATTAAGCCAATTCAGGTAAATCAGTTTTCCATAGATCAAAATGAAAATATACGATGTCAATCATATTGAACTTTAAGAGCACATAATGCGTCAAAAATCTGAATAACTATGCACATTGAGAGAAAGAAAAAACCAGTTATAAGAAAATCCAAAGCGAAGCTATGTCTGCAAACAAGTCCCCAGGTGTATACATAATAATGTAGTTGCGAAAGGAAAAGCTAACCTTATGGCGCCGCCGCGACAAGATCTACTGAGTGGTGGAAAATTGAGTTTGGAGGTGGTGATGAAAGAGTGAGCTAGGGTTTTGAGCGTTTATGTTTACTGTTAAGTTCTGTTTTGATGGAGATTGGGCTGGGCTCTACCCATTTAGAGAAGCCTTATTGCTAGATGGCCCAGCCCAGTTTCTTTTTTTGTCAAAATGTTAAAAGAAAATTTTCATAAGTATGATAGTTAGGAATACACTTTTAAAGTAAAAAACAAATTTATAAAAAAAAAAAAAAAAAATAAACTTTTAAAAATCAGTCGATTTGTGATTATGACAGGTGCATGTGATTGTGACGTACTTGGATAAATGTTTATTATTTATAAATTGTGTGACTATGATTTAATGATGTTTGATTCTAACCTAATCTACATTTGACACAGTATAATATTGATTTTGCAAAGGTTAAGGATCCAAATTCAAGGGCTAAGGATTCTATTATGGGTATATTGCACTTTGTCCTTGAAAGAGAACCAATTGCGCACCAAAACATAGACATGGATGTCGTGCTAAGAAACAAATATTAAGAACCTTTTTTGCACTTGAGGTAAAGTTCGGGGACCATTTACTCAAATTCCCTCAGAATAACCCTGAAACCAGTTGCTTCAAATTCTCTCTCTCTCTCTCTCTCTCTCATCCACGTGTCATATTTTTTATTGGATGTGCATAAGTTCACACTTCTATTTGACCTCAATAATATTAAACCGTGCTAAAGTGCTCAAGTTGGATTACAAAATGGGAGCTGCCCAAATGATGTGGCAACCTTCTATTGGAGGGGGACGACTGACTCACAGACTTGGGCAAAGTAACATTACTCATAATGTTATATAGCATCATTGAGATTGCAACTCCAATTTAAGCGGCGCTAAATAATAAGTTAAATAAAAGATAAAATTAAATTACTCATTTACTTTCAATTATCATTTAATGTCACATTATCGTTATTTAAATTGTGGTTGCACTCCTGATGAAGCTAAATAACATTACTCATTTAACCCTCCCAACATTGGCGGACTCTTCTTGTAGCTTATTGAATGAGGCCATGACATTTTATTCCGTTCTTTTTCATTGCCACGGCTGGCTAATCTCACCAGCCTATTCCCTCACCTGCACGTCATAGACCTTTACACGGAAAACACACACTTCACGAACTACACCGATCTTCCTGTACTCGAGGCCTACCTCCACTGGACATATGACCTAACTGCCAAGCCCAAGCCCACTCTCTTCATCACCTTCATTGTCCCTCCGACCAAGCTCGACGGCTAGGTTGCTTGGGCCCTGGAACCCAATCGGTACTGGCATGGCGAGGGCTCAATCGCTGGTGGCTTTGAAGGACTCCAATGGATCTATGGTCGTGAAAACTTACAATATCCCATCCTACAATTCTATAGTGGAGTCGAAACTATTTTACGCAAGATTCTAAAATACGTTATGCGCGCAATGCGTTACTGTCGATCATCAAACATTACAAACATATGCACATGCGTTTCTATGCGAAACATCTACTGTCAAGCATCAAGCATTACAAATATATGTGTTTTCTATACAAAGTATATACTGTTGAGTATCAAGCATTAACAATAAAAATTGAAATTAGTAAAATTAATTATGACAGATCATCAAGTTTGCGGAGATCATCAATTCATCACCGTCAAATCAAACTGAAAAAAGGGAGGCTTTTTCCTCAGCATGTAAGGTGAAACTTCAATCCATCGAATAGAAAAAGTGAAAGCATTTTTAAGCAAAGCAAAAGATGACGTGAAAGAATGCAGAAAGTGCTAGGAAATAGAGACATAAGTATTTCTTTGGAACAATTTATTAAGAAATTTTATATTAAAAGAGAAAGGATCGGAGAATATTCGTATTTGACATGTTGTGACATGATAAGAGTGACATTCGAATAGATTGGTTTGATAATGTCCTATTTCAAATGAATTTAGCTTAGCCGAACCATTGTGGGTTCAGTTTGAAGTTCACTTACTATATTTATCCTTTCTACTCGAAAGGAACCATTGTGGGTTCAGTATGCAAGGAACATATAAAATTTAACGACCTTAAATATAGAACACGAGCATTGATTGTTGCTCAAGGATAATGTTACATATGTCATTCAGGCCGATCCTAATGCCCGATCTAGCGTCAAAATCAGCACAAATTCAACAATGAAATAAACTGCAGCCGAGGAACAAGAAATAGGCAGAAAACCAGAAGTCATGTAGAAGAACAGCAGGAGTAAGTGCTCTTATTTTGCTTCGTTAAGTCAACATTAACCCGGTTGACAGACAATTCAGCCTTGTAGGAATCGGAGTTGAGAATTTTCCGGCTAATATTGTTGAAGATCTCACGGATAACAATCTCAAAAGCCTTGTACACATTAGTAGAATCCAAAGCAGATGTCTCTATGAAAAATAATCCTTCTTCTTCTGCAAGGCCTTTCCCGTCCTCCACGCTCACCTCTCTTATGTTCTCTAAATCGCACTTGTTCCCAACCAACATTCTTGCTACAGTCGTGTCACAATGTGCTGCATGAACAGGAAAGGTAAAAACTTGCTCAAGCACTTTATTGCATGTTTGGCATGGAACATTCATATAAACTTTTCGAAAATGAGACATCGACTATCTACTAATCACTTGATTTCTATTAAGTATCTTTGCTAAAACAGTTTTGGAAACATATTGTGGCCATAATATGAAAACCAGAAGAATTATTCCTTAAACTATTGTAAGTCTACGACACAACTAACCTCTCAAGAAAGATGAGACGACTTCATTTTGATTGGTGAAAAGGAGTAAGATCATCAACATTGTTCTGCGACTAGCTAAACAGAAAATCAAACATAACAGGGTAAATTACAAGTACAATAATGTCTACATTTTCTTATCCAAAATCACACAAAATCGAGCTGCCTAAAGACTCCTCAAATCACCACTATACTCCTAACTTATGTTTGCATTGAGAAGGATACGGCTCCCAAAAAAAAATACAAATATAATCCTACATTTATTCTCTATTATGGCTAAAGTCCATGGATACTGAAGTTAGATATCAGCTTCCTATCAAGAAGCTCCACGCCAATCTGATAACATGATTATGAGTTTTCAAATGATCCTTCAAGATTCAGGTTTACTCATGAGACGTCTTTTGTGAAATCACACACGAGTTTTTGGACTAGGATTCCGATCTTCATTTACATGGTATCAGAGCCCATTAAACTCTAACGAGCGATTTGATCCTTGTAAGACTAAAAAATATGAGCATATGGATTTCAAGATTGGTCTGCTCAAACGAGCCACCATCTTGCGGGGGCATGTTAAGGGATATAATCCCACATCGATTAAAGATGTAAATATAAGCCAATTTATAAGGTTTTGGGCTACTCCTCTTAACAAGGTTGACCTTTAAAGATGGACCTCCAAGTCTTTACAGCTGCTCCTCCGTCCTCTTTGGTGGATTCGCCTCCAACGATAGCTCCTTCACAAGTAAGTCAACCTTCTTCACTTCCTTTAGATCCACCAGAACGTTGCCCTCAAAATCTGAATATGAGTCATGCATCTGAGGTACCCATCACCACTGAACCTCGCACCCACAATATGGTCACCAGATCTATGAACAACATTTACGGACCAAAAAAATTGTTTATGGTCGGTCACCAAACATCCTATACCTCCATCCTTGGAACCCACTTCGGTGACTCGAGCACTAACTGAACTGCCAGCCTTCATTCTTAATTTAATGCATCTAATTACTAACCACAACCTTCAAATTAGCAAAATGAAGATAAATCTAAATAAAAATGATAACAGAAGGGCACTCTCATAGTACCAACAGCGGAGTCAACCAAGGATCTAATCCACTAAACATGTAAACCTCTGAAAATGGTAAAATGACCAAAGAGAGGAAGAAAAGATAAGGCATGAAAGTATCACAGAGCGACAGCAGAATCTTGAAATCCCAAAATGGCCCGATTCTCTCCCAAACATCAAAACACCAGAAAATTTCACACCCCAAAAATTTAAAATAACAAACTAATCCTCATTGAATCCCTTTTCACCACTTCATAAGGTTTATTACTGGATCTAATCTAAAGCAATTAAATTATTAGCAAGAAGCACACAAGCATAATCAAGAAATGTCTAAAAAAAAGCTTACTGTTAAGTTCATCAAGCCATCTTTTGACATTCTCAAAAGTAGTCCTCCTGCTAATATCATACACAACAAGAGCCCCCACAGCCCCTCTGTAATAAGCAGAAGTTACAGCCCTGAATCTCTCTTGCCCAGCAGTGTCCCACACTTGGGCCTTCACCTCCTTGCCATCAATCTCCACCATCTGAGTCTGAAACTCCACTCCAATGGTGGCTTTAGAGTTATGGTCAAACTCATCTCTTGCAAAACGGGACAGCAAATTGGATTTGCCCACTGCTGAATCACCTATAACCACTATCTTGAACAAATACTCCTCCCCTGATTCTTCTTCCCCCATTTTTTGCTTGATTTTTATTGTCTTCCACCCTTCTTTTTTCTTCCTCTGTTGGCACTGTGTGTGTATGTGTGTGTGTGTGTGTGTGTGTGTGTGTGTGGGGATAAAAAAGATTGGATTTTTAACATGTGAAAGTGGACTAGAATGTGAACTAGGGAGAGATTGGCTGCATAATTTACGGGTAAAAGTAGATTTTATATATTTTATTAATTTCTTTTTGTTTTATGTATTTTTTTTAGTTCTTTAGGTTACCTATTAATACATATTAATATTACAGGCTTATAGCAATTTAAGTACAGATTAACTGTATTAATATGCTTTGAAAATTTGCTTCCACATCAGATCTCTCTCTCTCTCTCTCTCTCTCTTTTTTTTTTTTTTTAAACAATGCGATAGAATGAGATCTGACCAATCTACATAACTGGGAAATGGAGAACCGATTTTAAATTCGATCCAATTTTTTTTTTAGCACCCTAGGCCTAGGTCATAAGTTTTATTAATAACAAAAATAATATAAGCTTAGGAGAAGACTCGACCTTATCTCCAGCTATTAAAAAAAAGAGAGACAAAAAGTCAAAATTTTCTCTCTGTACATTCTTAAGAAGCGAATAAACATCGTCCATAAAGGATTAAAAATCTTTGAACCCAAACTAGGTGTCTTTTAGAAGAGAAACGTTCCTTAAAAGAAAGAAGTAAAGCTCTTAAATTTTTACACAAATATCGCTACGCCAATTTATTTCTTTATCAAGAACGTACACGATTTATAAATTTATGACGACAAAATATAATCTGAAAGACCTTATGATGCCTTGTGTGTTAATTAGGTGGCTCAAGTTTTTGTAAATGGGGGCCCTAACCAATAGAAACATCAACTAACCCATTCCGATATTCGGGGCACACATAAGTTCAGGGAGTGGGGGCGTAGCCCTACAGTACGTTATTGTATTGTAATGATTTTTTCGGGGGTTTGAATTATATATAAACAACTTTAATTGCAAATGTGAAATTTGGGTGAAAAAAAAACGAATTACAGATAATTGAATTGCCTAAAATGTGTTTCACCGAAAATTGTAATTAATTGTGTTTGATTGGTATAATTTTTCACTTAATTCGTTTGGCTTGATTTTTCATGCAAATTGTTAATTTTGAGATAATTTTTTTTACAATTTGTATTAAAATTTGTTTGGATTGCCAAAAAGTAAAAATAAAAAAAATTTGAAATTTTTTTGTCTTCGTTTGACTTCGTTTTTCATAAAAATTATCAATTAAATGGATACTTTTTTTATGATTGGATTTAGAATATATTTCCATTGCCAAAAAATTTAAAAAAATAAAAAAGGGAAAATCACTTTTCCGCCAAAACTATGGAAAAATAAAGGTGAAAAATTGTGCTTTAAATGGTTGTACATAGAATTTGGGTGAAAATGAATTCCATAGAATTGTTTGGCAATCAAACGCTACAAATTGGGTGAAATTGCACAAGTTTTCCATTTCCACCCATATCAAACACACCCTAAGACTATTTGAAGTTATGAATTATTTGCATCATACAACAGTGGACCTAGGCACATTATCGATCTACTTAAATTTGTTTGTCGATCTTATTGTTCTTCCTTTCGATTTTATTGTTCATGTTTTGTACAACAATGTGGAAATCCTTGTATTCAATCTTCTTTATTGCTCAATTCAATTATGAATGTTTACATGTGTATATG
This sequence comes from Osmanthus fragrans, assembly GCA_019395295.1. Lineage (NCBI taxonomy): Eukaryota > Viridiplantae > Streptophyta > Magnoliopsida > Lamiales > Oleaceae > Osmanthus > Osmanthus fragrans. Next base: position 2,158,470 of record CM033360.1, on the reverse strand, counting down.
GACGGAGTCAATATTCAGTTGAACAAAGCTCTGTACACTATATATACAAGTTCTTCACATCTGTAAATGAAATATATGATAAATTCTTCATCCTTTCAAGCTTCAGCAATTTTCTTATCAATTATTGGCTTTGCCAAAACTTCTAGGAAATGGAACAGCATCTCTTACATCATTGAGTCCAGTGGCATAAAGAACCAATGAATCAAATAAAAATGTGAAACCCGAACATTTAGCGGTTCCATGCCTGTGAAGATCTAGATACCATTCATACTGCTCTTTCGCCAATCCCATTTCATTGATCCTGCAATGATTTACACAAGAATTTTCTTAAATTGGAAGACTTCTAGAGGAAGATAATCCCGATTGTTTCAGAGTAAAGAAGATTTCACCTTGTACTTAATACATTGAAGCGTTCCTCGTTTTGGCTTCCTCTTATCAGAGTTCCGACCTGAAATTATCAATATAATTGCAGCTTGGAATAAGTTAACCTCTCAAGAAATTATAAAAAACAAACACCTACTTTATTTGAACAGAAATATGTATGGTTTGTTCAAACCTTGGGTACAATTACGTCGAATGCTGCTACTGTTTTACCATCATCGTTCAAGCGCGTGTAGAAGGGCTTAATTTCTTTTGGGTGATTGTATATGATGACTGGCTTTTTATATATTTCATCTGTTAGATAGCTGCCACAGAAGATTTACAAGAAAGTTTAGCCTTACATGTCCCACATTGTAAGTATAGCTGCCACAGAAGATTTACAAGAAATTTAAATCTGATTAGCATCTGTACCTACCTTTCATGTTCTTCACTTAGAAAAACGCCGCATTCGACTTTTGTCTCAAATTGTTTCTCAGTGACCTGATACCAAACCAAAATCATAAGTTTGTGAATTTTGAGCTGTAAAGATTCAGCCGAGTGAACTTAGAAAAAGTTGACAGAAGTTTGCCTTATTCAGAACTTCAATCGCCTCAGTGTAAGAGATCTTTTCAACCACGCCAGTTGCAATCAATTGAAGACGATCCACAATGGTATTGTCTATTCTCTTTGAGACAAATTTTAGATCTTCAGTACTATTCCCTAAAATCCATTTGCATATGAACTTCAAAAAGTCATTTGCACAATCCACAGCATCCTGAAAGTTCCACAGAAATCAAATAGTTATATTTTAGATGGTGAAGCCATTTCATACAAGAGGGAAAGCATACCTCTATTTCTGAAAAAGCCATTTGTAGCTCGACCATCCACGCCTCAGATAATGATTTCCTGGACTCTAATTTTTTAGCTTGGAATCTTGGTCCAAAGGAATAAACGTTTCCCAAAGCGCACGCATAACTCTCCAAATGAAGGCAACCAGAAACTGTCAGAAACGTCTGGCATGAAAAGAAATCTTCAGAAACCTTATCTTTATTTTCAGTCCTGGAAGGTTTTCCAGATTTCGCGTTTTCTTTTGCTTCAAACTGAGATAAGAGCTCGGTTGTTTTCATGAGATCCTGAATAGCAGCTGCCAATGCTTCTTTATTGCTATCTGTTCGGTTAAGTTCTTCGACTTGCTTTGCTTTTTCCTTGATCGAGCCCTTCATAACTTCAAGTTTGACACCTCCAGCATCATCCACGGCACTTTGGTTCTTTATCGTTCCTTTACCAGAAAGAGTAGTCACTTGAAAATTCTCGCCTGTTCCCTCACAATCAGTGCTTGTTATTATTGGCACTTGCACATAAAGGAAGCCATTTTGTTGGAAGAAGGTATGAGTTGCTTGTGTAAGAGCACTTCGGATTCTCATAACAGATGCTACCTGTGAAATTCAAGAAAATTCTTGAAAACCTAAGATTTCAAAAGATAAAATTCACAAGTTACTAAGGGTACAGATATTACTGTTGTTGTTCGTGGTCGAAAATGGGCAGAATCCCTCAAATTTTCCAGGGGTAAACGTTTCTTCGATAAAGGATATCTGTCCTGATCAACTGTCCCAATATGAAGAATTTTCTCTGCTTTGAGTTCAATAATTTGCTTCCCCTGCATTGATGGTTGCTGCAATATACCTTCTGCCAATATACAAGTCCCTGTAGGCATAATTCTAGCCGGAGGAGCTAGGGAAAAGTCTACCACAACCTGATCGATCACATAAAAAATCAAAACATAAATTCGTATCAGAAATTTCGATTTCTTGATTGATCTGCACAAGAAGGCTTAAAAAATTGTAATAAGAAACAAATTTTTTTTATCAATTGTAAGAATCTAATTAGTTGTACCTGAAGATTAGCAACACAAGAACCGTCACTGACTTGCAAGATTGCAATTGAAGTCTGTGGTGGCTTAGGAAGAATTTTATCCAACTTATCATGAATTTGTTGCTCCCCACCTCCTAAAATCTTCAGAATACTCCGAAAAATTGGAAACCGGGATTGAAGAATTTCCTTACAGGTTACATCTTTATGCACTCCAGCGTCAGGAGCCACCACCACAGGTGGTGTCACAGGGTCTTTTCTTACCTCCCGGGACGACTTTACCCACCCTCCAAACACCACTCTCCGGCCAATGAACCCCACACCACCGTCACTTTGGCCTAATACAGATTTCAAAACTACCCTTTTGGAGTACTTTGGAAGGGCCAACTGTGTTTCCATCAGGGCCTGTTCCGAGGTCATTTTTGGATGAGAAAAATCTGGTGAAATTGAAGGGAACTTTCAGTTGAAGTGATCTTTTGTTATGATTGAGTTAGAATTTATATGATGAGAAATTATGCTTTGCTTTAGAATTATTAGGTGGATCACAAAGAGGAAGATGGAAGAAGGGATTGTTGGGAAATCCAGGGGAGAAGGTAAGGGATTGTTTCTGGGTATTGTCATCTGCTGCAGGCTTGGAGGGAGACATGGACACTGGGCTTGGTATTCTTGATGGGGAAGGAATTCGCGGGAGTTTTCATATTTCAACCATCTTTTAAAATTATATTTTTATGTTTGTTTTGAAGACAAGTAACATTTATTTATCCTAATTTCTTAGCTAAAAAAAATATTTTTATTTATCAGAATAAGGTATTTATAATTCCAGGTAAATGACACAATAAAGAAAAACTTTATCCTTTTCTTTTATGCAACAATGAACAAAAATGACTAATAGGGCAACGACAGAAGATGAAGGTACCTAAAGTTTTGAAGAACAAATCAATTTAGTCCCTGGAGTTTTCTTATTACACTAATCGAGTACTAAAGGGCTTTTCAGCATATATTTATTAAAATTTAAAAATCATAAAAAACACAAAATATTTTGTTGAATTTTTTTTTTTTTTTTTTGCTGTAAGGAACTGAGGATTGCTGTTAACGCAGCTCATTAGAAATGCAAAGAATATTCTTTTGACCTATGGTGAAGATCAAATCATGGAAATTTTCTGATATTTCAAATGTACTAAAACCAATATTCCTGTCATTATTTAATTGACGTGTACTAAATTATTGAGACTCACTATTTAAACATGAATAAATAATATATATATATATATATATATATATATATATATATATATATATATATGTCAATTAAATAGTAACACGAAATGCTGAATATCAGTGAGTACTAGAAAATTTCATTACACGCTTGCTTTTAATAAGCATTTCTCATTCAAGATTCACCTTCAAAATGCAATTTGAGAAATAATTTTCCGGCACTACATGCAAAAATAGATTGAAAACCATTATTTCAGGATTGACATTTGCTATCATCACAGAAAGGAGCCATCACAATTCAACTATAATGATCAAATTTGCAGAACTAAAGAACAAGTAGAAAGTTACGCAACTGATAACAAAATTCAACTACTAAAAGAGGTTGTAAAATTATTTCTTTAGCATTTGATAGTCCAAGAAAGTATTAATTTCAACAAACTCAAACTGCTCAAAGGACACCAACATGCTAGAAAAGGAGCAAACATTCCATTCAGAAAGCATAGAATAAGTTGCAAATTTATAACACGAACAATTCGCTTTATATGGACAAGTTACAATTTTCTTCCTTAGACCATTGATTCTTTCCGACAGATTTGAGTAAAAATCCAGCATTCTCGAGTAGTTGGTTTCGTGATAAACAAAAAATTTGGTATAAAAAATATAAATGCAACCAAACCTAGCAGGCGCACGTGTATATGCCTCCAAGTGCGCAAGGTAATGGCATGGACGGTACAGTATTTGTGATATCTTCCCCCTTCTCTCGATGGAAGCGAGAGCAACGAGTTGAAGAAGTTCTATATTTGATCATGACCATTTCATATCATTTAATTTATAAAGAGAGGCGCGTATAAATTAATCATGTGCCAGGATGTTCTCCTCCTATGAAGATCAAGGTGGCGATGGTGAAGACGACACTGCCGCATGATACGATGACGATGCAAGTTGACCTAGTGCGGGAATGGCACCACCTGCACAAATTTAAGTCCATAAGGGAAGACATTAGAAAGCATAGAATCCTCTCAAAATCAGATTTCGTTCGTGCAAAAATATTATTTATACAATGCTCATGCTTCTGCCGAAATCAATTTCGTTAATTTAACTCGGGATTGTCTTAACATAGGAAACTTCCAACAGATATATGTCTAACGGGTATATAAATCTTGAAAGAGAGATAGGAGAAGTGGATTCTCATGTAAACTTATTTCTCTAGGTACGGTGCTGTAGTAGGCAATGAGGAATATTCACTGACAAGGAAGTAATTTTGGAATAATTTATTCTCTTATATTAATCAATTCAATTCAGCATTATTTCTTCAGATTGCCAGGTGTTTTGCAAGATAGTTAGAACTGCACATAATTTAAGTAAACAAGGATTGACATTCTAGAGAGAACTCCTACCTGCCAACCCAGCACAAGTTGAAGAGAAGACAATGACGAGTGGGGCCTGGATCCATAAAAAGGTTGTGACATAAGAACAAAACCATAAAAACAGGGATGAAAAGAGAAAAAACGACAGAGACTAAGCTTATGTTTGGCTCATGATTAAAAACTGTTTATAAACACTCAAGCTACTTTGTATTCACTCATTTTGAGGACCCAAAGGCCACAAGTACTATCCACTCATCTATCACATATTTCTATTTATTTATAACAGTTTATAAATACTTTCCAAATATGCTCTAAGCTCTAAATTTGGAAATGACATAATGCGACTCGCCTGATAATTTTTTCAGAATAGAAACTTTTACACCCTAATCAGCCATTTACTCCACAATATAAAACTAGAACCTCAACTTTAATCTGAGCAAAAGAAATGGTTATGAACGGTACATTTCCAGATCATACATCTTCAAAATGCTTGTATGTTGAATTTATGCCAACAATACTTCCTTTCCTTTATCTTTTTATGTATAAAGACAACAAAATAGAAAATAATAAAGATCAAATGGCATCTTCCACTGACTGCCACAAAAGATTTTCAACAACCGGCCTAGTCTTTTAAAAATGAGAGAAGCAACGTAGCAATTGTACTCTCCCTATCTTGTACAACACACAAGGAACCAACTCAACCAGATCTTCTTCCTCAACTAATATCCAGTACATGACTTCAGGATGAATACTGTTATACTGTCTTGTCAAATGAAAGAAAAAACAACTGGAGGCGTAACTCTATAATGATCAGTGACTGATTAAGAATATGTGCAAAATAAAGTTCCCCCAGCCCTGGATCTAACTGCTAATATCCTTTCCCAGGAAACTTTCAGATTATCCTGTCATACCTCTCTGCTCTTTACACTGAAGAATAAGGCATCCTCATAACAAATCAATAGAATCCACCAAATTCTAACTTCACCTCAAAAGAAATTTTCCATTTCCACAAATCTGATATATTTGAAGTGATTAATCACAACGGATCATTTATACTTCCAAATCATTTTCCCCACACCAAATATCCTCTCAAACCTGCCTTTCCTCATCCATATCAATTCTCAAAACCTAATTCATAGTATATTCCACGTTCTAGTATGGGAAGCTTCATATTAGCAACATGCTCCATTAGAGAGTAGTTGGAGTTGATTATTGGAAAGTATAACCAATTTACATACGCAATGGCGTTTCCACAATAACAAACCACTTCCTATCAACCAAGAATATAAGGAGAAATGAGGTTCAACAAGGAGGTTGAGTTCCAGGCTTCAGGGCAAAACAACGAGTGTGAGATGGAAGCACTTACACCGATGAGGAAATGCAACCACATAGGTCCTTTGATCCACCTCTGAACAATTGGCATGGCTGCAGAAAAGTTATAAAGGGAGTAGAAAGTCAGTCTGCAGACTATGTTCTTTCTCACATCCTAGTAGAATAAAATGCTCATACACAAATAACAAACTAATCCTCATTGAATCCCTTTTCACCACTTCATAAGGTTTATTACTGGATCTAATCTAAAGCAATTAAATTATTAGCAAGAAGCACACAAGCATAATCAAGAAATGTCTAAAAAAAAGCTTACTGTTAAGTTCATCAAGCCATCTTTTGACATTCTCAAAAGTAGTCCTCCTGCTAATATCATACACAACAAGAGCCCCCACAGCCCCTCTGTACTAAGCAGAAGTTACAGCCCTGAATCTCTCTTGCCCAGCAGTGTCCCACACTTGGGCCTTCACCTCCTTGCCATCAATCTCCACCATCTGAGTCTGAAACTCCACTCCAATGGTGGCTTTAGAGTTATGGTCAAACTCATCTCTTGCAAAACGGGACAGCAAATTGGATTTGCCCACTGCTGAATCACCTATAACCACTATCTTGAACAAATACTCCTCCCCTGATTCTTCTTCCCCCATTTTTTGCTTGATTTTTGTTGTCTTCCACCCAACCTTTTTTCTTCCTCTGTTGGCACTGTCAGTGTGTGTGTGGATAAAAAAGATTGGTTTTTTAACGTGTGAAAGTGGACTAGAATGTGAACTGGGGAGAGATTGGCTGCATAATTTACGGGTAAAAGTAGATTTTATATATTTTATTAATTTTTTTTTTTATTTTGTGTAGGATTGGACAAAAGTCTCAAATCGAATAAATCTGAATCGAAATAGAATCGAGCGATTTTTTTGAAATTAAATACCTGAACGGGTATCCAAATTTAGAACCGACGAGTTCGATTCGATTCTCGATTCTAGACCTAGAACCGAAAAATCGAATAAGAATCGAATCTTTTTACATTTTTAAATTTTTTTTATATTATATAAATTAAATTATTTAACATTTTCTAAATAAATTAAAAAATTAACAAATTTTTTTCAAATTTTTTTATTTTAATTTTTTGGCTCATTTTAGCTCAAAGCTCAAGCCTCTTATTGAATATAGATTTGAAAGTTTGAAACAAATGAATTATTGATATGGATCACCAATGTTTTAATATTAGTATATATTTTTTGGTATTTATATATACATTTGTAAATTAATCTTATTGTACAACTTATTATTTATATGTTATTAAATTGAACTACGTTAATTTGTAAAATTAAGATTGAACGTATCATTAGTTATTTTTATTTATATATGTTAAAAAATTTAATTATAATATGGAACCGAATGAAACGGAACCGGACGGAACCTGAATGGATCCATAATTATATTTGGACGATTCCATTTACTGAATACCCGAAAATTTTTCGTTCGATTCAGTTCTCTTCAAAATCGAACCGAATCGAATCGGACCATGTCTAGTTTTTAATTTTTTTAGTTCTTTGTGTTACCTATTAATACATATATTAATATTATAGGCTTAAAGCAATTTAAGTACAGATTAACTGTATTAATATGCTTTGAAAATTTTGCTTCCACATCGGATCTCTTTCTCTCTCTTGTAACAATGCCATGAGAATGAGATCTGACCAGTCTACATAACTGGAAAATGGAGAACCGATTTTAAATTCGATCCAATTTTTTTATTAGCACCCTAGGCCTAGGTATGTTTTATTAATAACAAAAATAATATAGGCTTAGGAGAGGACTCGCCCTTATCTCCAGCTACTAAAAAAAAAGAGACAAAAAGTCAAAAATTTCTATCTATGCATTCTTAAGAAGTGAATAAACATCGTCCATAAAGGATTAGAAATTTTTGAACCCAAACTAGGTGTCTTTTAGAAGAGAAACGTTCCTTGAAAGAAAGAAGTAAAGCTCTTAAATTTTTTCACAAATGTCGCTACGCCAATTTATTTCTTTATCAAGAACGTAGACGATTTATAAATTTATGACGACAAAACATAATCTGAAAGACCTTGTGATGCTTTGTGTGTTAATTAGGTGGCTCAAATTTTTGTAAATGGGCGCCCTGACCAATAGAAACATCAACTAACCCGTTCGGATATTGGGGGCACACATAAGTTCAGAGAGTGGGGTGGAGCCCTGTTATTGTATTGTAATGATTTTTCGGGGTTTGAATTCTATATAGACAATGTTTAAGATCATTCAAAGTTATGGATTATTTGCATCATATAAAAGTGGACGTAGACATATTGTCGAACCACTTAAATTTTGGTGTGTCGATCTTATTATTCTTCTTTTTGATTTTATTGTTCATGTTTTGTACAACAATGCGAAAGCCCTTGTATTCAATCTTCTTTATTGCTAAATTACATTTTGAATGTTTACATGTGTATATGGATGGAGTCAATATTCAGTTGAACAAAGCTCTGTACAATATATATACAAGTTCTTTACATCTGTAAATGAAATATATGATAAATTCTTCATCCTTTCAAGCTTCAGCAATTTTGTTGAAACTATGCTTTCTTATCAATTATTGATTGCCAAAACTTCTAGGAAATGGAACAGCATCTCTTACATTATTGAGTCCAGTGGCATAAAGAACCAATGAATCAAATAAAAATGTGAAACCCGAACATTGAGCGATTCCATGCCTGCGAAGATCTAGATACCATTCATACTGCTCTTTCGCCAATCCCATTTCATTGATCCTGCAATGATTTACACAAGAATTTTCTTAAATTGGAAGTCTTCTGGAGGAAGATAATCTTGATTGTTTCTGAGTAAAGAAGATTTCACCTTGTACTTAATACATTGAAGCGTTCCTCGTTTTGGCTTCCTCTTATCAGAGTTCCGACCTGAAATTATCGATATAATTGCAGCTTGGAATAAGTTAACCTCTCAAGAAATTATAAAAAACAAACACCTACTTGATTTGAACAGAAATATGTATGGTTTGTTCAAACCTTGGGTACAATTACGTCGAATGCTGCTACTGTTTTACCATCATCGTTCAAACGCGTGTAGAAGGGCTTAATTTCTTTTGGGTGATTGTATATGATGACTGGCTTTTTATATATTTCATCTGTTAGATAGCTGCCACAGAAAATTTACAAGAAAGTTTAGCCTTACATGTCCCACATTGTAAGTATAGCTGCCACAGAAGATTTGCAAGAAAGTAAAATCTGGTTAGCATCTGTACCTACCTTTCATGTTCTTCACTTAGAAAAACGCCCCATCCGACTTTTGTCTCAAATTGTTTCTCAGTGACCTGATACCAAACCAAAATCATAAGTTTGTGAATTTTGTGCTGTAAAGATTCAGCCGAGTGAACTTAGAAAAAGTTGACAGAAGTTTGCCTTATTCAGAACTTCAATCGCCTCAGTGTAAGAGATCTTTTCAACCACGCCAGTTGCAATCAATTGAAGACGATCCACAATGGTATTGTCTATTCTCTTTGAGACAAATTTTAGATCTTCAGTACTATTCCCTAAAATCCATTTGCATATGAACTTCAAAAAGTCATTTGCACAATCCACAGCATCCTGAAAGTTCCACAGAAATCAAATAGTTATATTTTAGATGGTGAAGCCATTTCATACAAGAGGGAAAGCATACCTCTATTTCTGAAAAAGCCATTTGTAGCTCGACCATCCACGCCTCAGATAATGATTTCCTGGACTCTAATTTTTTAGCTTGGAATCTTGGTCCAAAGGAATAAACGTTTCCCAAAGCGCACGCATAACTCTCCAAATGAAGGCAACCAGAAACTGTCAGAAACGTCTGGCATGAAAAGAAATCTTCAGAAACCTTATCTTTATTTTCAGTCCTGGAAGGTTTTCCAGATTTCGCGTTTTCTTTTGCTTCAAACTGAGATACGAGCTCGGTTGTTTTCATGAGATCCTGAATAGCAGCTGCCAATGCTTCTTTATTGCTATCTGTTCGGTTAAGTTCTTCGACTTGCTTTGCTTTTTCCTTGATCGAGGCCTTCATAACTTCAAGTTTGACACCTCCAGCATCATCCGCAGCACTTTGGTTCTTTATCTTTCCTTTACCAGAAAGAGTAGTCACTTGAAAATTCTCGTCTGTTCCCTCACAATCAGTGCTTGTTATTATTGGCACTTGCACATAAAGGAAGCCATTTTGTTGGAAGAAGGTATGAGTTGCTTGTGTAAGAGCACTTCGGATTCTCATAACAGATGCTACCTGTGAAATTTAAGAAAATTCTTGAAAACCTAAGATTTCAAAAGATAAAATTCACAAGTTACTAAGGGTACAGATATTACTGTTGTTGTTCGTGGTCGAAAATGGGCAGAATCCCTCAAATTTTCCAGGGGTAAACGTTTCTTCGATAAAGGATATCTGTCCTGATCAACTGTCCCAATATGAAGAATTTTCTCTGCTTTGAGTTCAATAATTTGCTTCCCCTGCATTGATGGTTGCTGCAATATACCTTCTGCCAATATACAAGTCCCTGTAGGCATAATTCTAGCCGGAGAAGCTAGGGAAGAGTCTACCACAACCTGATCGATCACATAACAAATCAAAACATAAATTCGTATCAGAAATTTCAATTTCTTGATTGATCTCCAAAGAAGGCTTAAAAAATTGTAATAAGAAACAAATTTTTGATCAATTGTAAGAATCTAATTAGTTGTACCTGAAGACTAGCAACACAAGAACCATCACTGACTTGCAAGATTGCAATTGAAGTCTGTGGTGGCTTAGGACGAATTTTATCCAACTTGTCACGAATTTGTTGCTCCCCACCTCCAAAAACCTTCAGAATACTCCGCAAAATTGGAAACCGAGATTGAAGAATTTCCACACAGGTTACATCTTTACGCACTCCAGCGTCAGGAGCCGCCGCCACGGGTGGTGTCACAGGGTCTTTTCTTACCTCCCGGGACGACTTTACCCACCCTCCAAACACCACTCTCCGGCCAATGAACCCCACACCACGGTCACTTTGGCCTAATACAGATTTCAAAACTACCCTTTTGGAGTACTTTGGAAGGGCCAACTGTGTTTCCATCGGGGCCTGTTCCGAGGTCATTTTTGGATGAGAAAAATCTGATGAAATTGAAGGGATATTTTGTTGGGATTGTAGTGTTGAGGAATATGATTGAGTTAGAATTTATATGAAGAGAAATTATGCTTTGCTTTAGAATTATAGGGTGGATCACAGAGAGGAAGATGGAAGAAGGGATTGTTGGGAAATCTAGGGGAGAAGGTAAGGGATTGTTTCGGGGTATTGCCATCTGCGGCTTGGAGGGAGAGACATGGACACTGGGTTTGGTATTCTTGATGGAGAGGGAATTCGCGGGAGTTTTCATATTTCAACCGTCTTTTAAAATTATATTTTTATGTTTGTTTTGAAGCCAAGTAACATTTATTTATCCTAATTTCTTTAGCTAAAAAAATATATTTTTATTTATCAGAATAAGGTATTCATAATTCCACGTAAATGACACAATAAAGAAAAACTTTATCTTTTTCTTTTATGCAACGATGAACAAAATAAACTAATAGAGCAATGACAGAAGAGGAAGGTACCTAAAGTTTTGAAGAACAAATCAATTTAGTCCCTTGGGTTTTCTTATTACACTAATCGAGTATTAAAGTGCTTTTCAGCATATATTTATTAAAATTTAAAAATCATAAAAAACACCAAGTATTTTGTTGAATAAATAAATAAATAAATATATATATATATATATATGTATGTATGTATGTATGTATGTATGTATGTATGAATGTATATGTATATATGGCTGTAAGGATTGCTGTTAACGCAGTTCATTAGAAATGCAAAGAATCTTCTTTTGACCTATGGTGAAAGATCAAATCATGGAAATTTTCTAATATTTCAAAAGTACACTATTTAAACATGAATAAATAATATATGTCAATTAAATAGTAACACGAAATGCTGAATTTCAGTGAGTACTAGAAAATTTCATTACACACTTGCTCCTAATAAGCATTTCTCATTCAAGATTCACCTTCAAAATGCAATTTGAGAAATAATTTTCCGGCACTACATGCAAAAATAGATTGAAAACCATTATTTCAGGATTGACATTTGCTATCATCACAGAAAGGAGCCATCACAATTCAACTATAATGATCAAATTTGCAGAACTAAAGAACAAGTAGAAAGTTACGCAACTGATAACAAAATTCAACTACTAAAAGAGGTTGTAAAATTATTTCTTTAGCATTTGATAGTCCAAGAAAGTATTAATTTCAACAAACTCAAACTGCTCAAAGGACACCAACATGCTAGAAAAGGAGCAAACATTCCATTCAGAAAGCATAGAATAAGTTGCAAATTTATAACACGAACAATTCGCTTTATATGGACAAGTTACAATTTTCTTCCTTAGACCATTGATTCTTTCCGACAGATTTGAGTAAAAATCCAGCATTCTCGAGTAGTTGGTTTCGTGATAAACAAAAAATTTGGTATAAAAAATATAAATGCAACCAAACCTAGCAGGCGCACGTGTATATGCCTCCAAGTGCGCAAGGAAATGGCATGGACGGTACAGGATTTGTGATATCTTCCCCCTTCTCTCGATGGAAGCGAGAGCAGTGAGTTGAAGAAGTTCTATATTTGATCATGACCATTTCATATCATTTAATTTATAAGGAGAGGCGCGTATAAATTAATCATGTGCCAGGATGTTCTGCTCCTATGAAGATGAAGGTGGCGATGGTGAAGATGACACTGCCGCATGATAAGATGACGATGCAAGTTGACCTAGTGCGGGAATGGCACCACCTGCACAAATTTAAGTCCATAAGGGAAGACATTAGAAAGCATTGAATCCTCTCAAAATCAATTTCGTTAATTTAACTCGGGATTGTCTTAACATAGGAGACTTCCAACAGAAATATGTCTAACGGGTATATAAATCTTGAAAGAGAGATAGGAGAAGTGGGTTCTCATGTAAACTTATTTCTCTAGGTACGGTGCTGTAGTAGGCAATGAGGAATATTCACTGACAAGGAAGTAATTTTGGAATAATTTATTCTCTTATATTAATCAATTCAATTCAGCATTATTTCTTCAGATTGCCAGGTGTTTTGCAAGATAGTTAGAACTGCACATAATTTAAGTAAACAAGGATTGACATTCTAGAGAGAACTCCTACCTGCCAACCCATCACAAGTTGAAGAGAAGACAATGACGGGTGGGGCCTGGATCCATAAAAAGGTTGTGACATAAGAACAAAACCATAAAAACAGGGATGAAAAGAGAAAAAACGACAGAGACTAAGCTTATGTTTGGCTCATGATTAAAAACTTATAAACACTCAAGCTACTTTGTATTCACTCATTTTGAGGACCCAAAGGCCACAAGTACTATCCACTCATCTATCACATATTTCTACTTATTTATAACAGTTTATAAATACTTTCCAAATATGTTCTAAGCTCTAAATTTGGAAATGACATAATGTGACTCGCCTGATAATTTTTTCAGAATAGAAACTTTTACACCCTAATCAGCCATTTACTCCACAATATAAAACTAGAACCTCGACTTTAATCTGAGCAAAAGAAATGGTTATGAACGGTACATTTCCAGATCATACATCTTCAAAATGCTTGTATGTTGAATTTATGCCAACAATACTTCCTTTCCTTTATCTTTTTATGTATAAAGACAACAAAATAGAAAATAATAAAGATCAAATGGCATCTTCCACTGACTGCCACAAAAGATTTTCAACAACCGGCCTAGTCTTTTAAAAATGAGAGAAGCAACGTAGCAATTGTACTCTCCCTATCTTGTTTACAACACACAAGGAACCAACTCAACCAGATCTTCTTCCTCAACTAATATCCAGTACATGACTTCAGGATGAATACTGTTATACTGTCTTGTCAAATGAAAGAAAAAACAACTGGAGGCGTAACTCTATAATGATCAGTGACTGATTAAGAATATGTGCAAAATAAAGTTCCCCCAGCCCTGGATCTAACTGCTAATATCCTTTCCCAGGAAACTTTCAGATTATCCTGTCATACCTCTCTGCTCTTTACACTGAAGAATAAGGCATCCTCATAACAAATCAATAGAATCCACCAAATTCTAACTTCACCTCAAAAAAAATTTTCCATTTCCACAAATCTGATATATTTGAAGTGATTAATCACAACGGATCATTTAAACTTCAAAAACATTTTCCCCACACCAAATATCCTCTCAAACCTGCCTTTCCTCATCCATATCAATTCTCAAAACCTAATTCATAGTATATTGCACGTTCTAGTTTGGTAAGCTTCATATTAGCAACGTGCTCCATTAGAGAGTAGTTGGAGTTGATTATTGGAAAGTAACCAATTTACATACGCAATGGCGTTTCCACAATAACAAACCACTTCCTATCAACCAAGAATATAAGGAGAAATGAGGTTCAACAAGGAGGTTGAGTTCCAGGCTTCAGGGCAAAACAACTAGTGTGAGATGGAAGCACTTAAACCGATGAGGAAATGCAACCACATAGGTCCTTTGATCCACCTCTGAACAATTGGCATGGCTGCAGAAAAGTTATAAAGGGAGTAGAAAGTCAGTCTGCAGACTATGTTCTTTCTCACATCCTAGTAGAATAAAATGCTCATACACAAATACCAGTATATGAAGTTTTGAAAAATAACATTATCCAAGGGAATAGATGGCAGAAAGCCAGTCAGACGCCGGCCAGTAGCTATTATGATTTCATTGGTATATTTATTTAAACATAATCGGACTACTGTTTACTCATCAAAGACAGGAAAGAAAGAAACCATGCTTTTTACATCGACAATTGAAGCCTACAGGGAAAAAACAATGGAGAAATTATACGTATAAAGAAAGGCTAGCATACCATGGTTGAAGCCATAAAAGGCCCCCGCAGTGCCACCAACAGCCGATCCTATCTAAATCAGCAAGAAATTGGGCAGAAACGCTTAATAAGGTACACAAAATGCATAAATTTACTACTCAAACAAGTCATACCATAGAAAAGCTATCCCTAATTAGCGGCGGAACAGTCCACTCACTGGTCTCCTGCAAATGATTTAAAGTTCACTACTGAGAAACTGCGTAATACAGAATTAGAAACTATAAAAAGTAATAATTTACCATCTCTTTGGAAGTGAGGGCATCTCATGCTTTCAATATCGCTTCTTCTTCTTCTTCTTATTCTCCTGGATTCAATGTTTGATTGTTCCGCCATAGCTGCGATGATATATATTTACAAGTGGAGATTAAGCATACAGCCGATGCGTGTGTATCCTATTACTCGCACTACTGTGTAGAGAGAGAGAGAGAGTACAAGTGGAGATTAAGCATACAGTCGATGCGTGTGTATACTATTACTCGCACTACTATAGAGAGAGAGAGAGAGAGAGAGAGAGAGAGAGAACGCGAGCGAGCGAGCGGGGTAGAGAGGAAAACCGTTGGAGAAGAAGAATGGAAATGGGCCCATGGCCCAAGACAGCATAGCTTAGTATTCTTGAGGAAAAAGAATAGGCCCAAAAAGGGGAGAAAGCCCCATCCCCCCCCCCACCCACCCCAGCCCCATTTTTCGAAAATGAAAAGGGGTGGAATAATTTTTTTTTTTGAAAAATGAATGGTTGAAAAAGAAGGAAAAAATTTTGATTTACGCATAATATTATTTTATAAAAAATTGTGTGGTTGAAAATAGGAAAGAAAAAATAGAATGTAACGAAATGTAATGGAGTGAGATTTAAACATAAGGCTTAAATCGTAAACTTGAAGAAATGACACTTAAAGCGGCAAAATGATTATAGCACTACTTGTTCTAGATTTCACAGGTAAAAAAAAAGTAACATAAATTGCATACCTTCTTTCACACTCATGTGAGCCTTTCATTTTGTAGCACAAATGATGATATGAAGAATTTGAGTTGAGAGATGTTAGGTCTCGTCTAAGCTCTTTTGCGAATTATTAAATCAATAATTTCATCCAAATTGACTATTGAGTTGGCCAGAAATACATTTTATCCTTGATTGTGAATAAATAAAAAGAAAGAGAGAATGAGAAGTGTACTTCTTCTTCGATTTCTCCCACCTTAAATTCTATTATAGTCGTCTCTTGTTTTCATCCCGTATTCTCACTTTCCAATCTCCATTTCTATAGTGGGACAATTCCAACCTCATCGACTTCTACCTTCCATTTTCAAAGAAGCGCAACCCTATCACCAATCACCCTTATAAAATTCAAAGGTTGAACCCCAACCTTGAGGGCCCTCCACCGACCCTGTCCTGGGCCATTGTGGAGGAGGTAAATCGCAGGATGTGCCTCCCAGGAGTCAGGATGGAGAGCTTATGGATAGGTTAGGGCTATTAACCTAATAGTAACTCCCGCTTGCAACAAAGTCAATTTTCTTGCGGGGAATCGAACTCTGCACACTACCGCACTAAACCCAAAGAAAGCCAATTTCAATATGACTAAACACATTTCAATATGTTTAGTCATATTGAAATTCTTTAGTCAGTTCAATCGAGATGGTTCTATCAAGCTGTAAATTAGGTAAAAATGACTAAACAAGAAAAGAAAATGTCCCAAAATTGATTGTTTGCACTTGGTCAAATCAATGTCATAATTAGACCAAATAAGGAACATTGTGGAGCACAAAAATGTTCATCTTAACCTTTTCCTACAACCTAATCCCCTTCTCTAGAGAATAGAGAAAAGAAAATGGCTTCTTCGCTCATGGTCTCTCAAGCCCTCACCCTCGGAAACCCCATCAATTTTCTCTCACACCACCACTCCCCCACCGCTCTCGCATCCCTCTCCGCCCATAAGCGCCATCTCCTACCTGCCCTCTCAAACCCGAAGGTCCTCTCTTTCTCCCCATACCCAAAACGCTCAAAATCAAGAATCTCAGCCTCCGTTTCAGCACCACTTGCAAACCCAGAAATAAAATCTCCCAAAATCCGAAACCCATCTCTAGATTTGCTCTCCGGGTCGACTCGGACACTCACTACTCTCTTGGCCACGGCCCTAATCGCCTCAAAATTCTTTGCCGGCGGAATCCTAAGCTTGGCCGTGCAATTGAAACCACCCCTGGCTTATACGGCTGGGCCGGCATTCTTCGCCGCAATGAAGGATGTCCCTACTGGGCCGTTGAACACGCCATTCACGGTTGTGGCGGCCGGAATGGCGAAATGGCTGGATATTTACAGCGGGGTTCTAATGGTTAGGGTTTTGCTCAGCTGGTTTCCTAATATTCCCTGGGACAGGCAGCCGCTATCTGCAATTCGGGACCTTTGCGATCCGTACTTGAATCTTTTCAGGAATATAATCCCTCCAATTTTCGATACACTGGATGTTAGCCCACTTTTTGCCTTTGCAGTTTTGGGAACGCTTGGCTCAATTCTGAACAGCAGCTGGGGAGCTAACTGAGTATTCTCTAAAATTTTGAATTGTCTGATAATGAAATTACGTGCATCTATTTTGTTGGATTGTAATAGTTTTTGTCGCATTTTTGTTATAGTCTCACCGAACTGGTTGAATAACTTGAAATGCTTGATCTTTGGATGGCTTCAGAATTCTTGCATTTTGTAATGGTTGAGTTAAAATCTCAACCTCAAATCTACTAATTCCGGTAACACTGCAAAACCTTGCTATTGAATTTTTAACAGCCAACACTTGTATTGAAAATATAGAATTCAATTCAGAACGAAATTGAATTACAGTGATAGAAAAGAGATAGGACAGAGAGAGAGAGAGAATTTAGAGAGGGAAAGTTTCACAATGATCCAATTCACACCCTTTTTCCCTCCTCTCCATTCTGTTATGACTGAAGGAAGAAACGTTTTTTATGAAAATACAATGAATAAAACATATTCCTGTTATATTCTTCGTCACTTGATTTAAAAAACCGGTGGCTGGCTTGTCTTCTTCCTGATGTTCCTCATGCCTTTGTCTCCCCATTTCAGCTGACCTACTCTTTCATAACACATTTGTTACTCATTAATTATATGTTGCAAGGGAAATTCTATTTCCGTTCATTTAACTTCGGTTTTGGTTCTGTTTAATGAAGCTTCTCCTGAATTGGTTAAAAATTACTAAAATAAACCATCTTAGACGGTCATGGCCGGACCTAGGGGAGTCCTATAGGGTCAATTGACCCCCCAAAAGAAAAAATTTGTTTAGCTTTTTTTTTTTTTTTAATTAGAAGCTACATTATAAATTTTGATTGTGACCCTAGTCCAAGTTGTCTGGGTCCGCCCTGGTAGATAGTCTTGCCATTTGATTCTGGTTCCGTTAGTATGAAGGTTTTCCCAAATTTGTTAAAAATAACTTCAAAACAGTAACCCAGCTTAGACAATAGTTTTGTATGACAACCTTTTCTCTAATTGAATATTGGAAGTTCATCTACTCTTGTTACATGGCCAATTGATTTGTATTAATACTTTAGTGGCATGGGAGGATTAGATATTACTAGATGAATTCCAAGAAAAAGAAGCTAAAACGTTGTCATTATAATGTGTAATCTTTCCCAATACTTCATATAACAGTTTGAGGTAATTCACTTGTGGTGTTTCTAGACTAATACTTGACCTTTCTGGTAATATTCTTCAGCTGTTTTATAATTTTAGTAGTTCCGTTTGTGTTGGAGACATTTTCGGGCAATTACTTCCTTTGCATTGGGTTTTGGGCTTCAACATTAATAGTGTTTATTAGTTAATAGGACACCAAGTAGCTATCCTGTTTCTCTGCATTAAACCGTGTTTATCCTTCTGGGAGATTTCTTAATTTTGCACATATTAAGTTTCCAATATTCATCCTTGTTGTTGAGATAGCTTGCAGTGATTCAAAACACAATTCCTATATCTTTGTCGAGTCTCCTATTTCTATTTGAAAAGTAGAAAATTATTCAAGTGCAGTTTGTTGACTCTTATTATCAGAAAGTACAAGTAAAGGGTGTAAAGATTACGGTTGACTTTTACTTCATGCATGGGGATCTAGTTGTTCTGGAAATTTGTTAGTTTCTTTCCAAGATTGCTCCAATTCCTTTGGATTATGGAGATAGACTATGTATGACATTTGAGGAGATCAGATTTTTCTCGCGTTTCTCTTAATTTGCTCATGAACTGAGCTACTGAAACCATATATCTTATTTTTCCTTCTCTCCATATGTCTACTTTTAATAGGGATATTGGTTTCAGGAATCTTTTAAATTGCTTTGGTAAGTCTTCCAGAGATTAACTAATCTAATATTACACAACCTTGGTGATTACAGTCAACATGAAAGAAGAACAACACCACAAGGGAAGCGATGGACATACACACAAATTACATAAATTGAGCGAAGAAAGTAGGATCTAGACAAAATTTCCCTTTCCTTTCAGCTATGCTACTTTGATGGAAACCGTGACTATTTAGACCAAACCATAGATGGAGTCGTGTTCTCCATACGCATACATGAGCACACGTAATACATCGAAGGCGTCATGGGTACCACTCCCACATGAGTGTAAATCAAGCAGGATGTCAACTTCTTTCTATCAAAGAAGTTTAATTCTTATCATCTGCCACCTTGCCTTTCTTTCTTACTGAACTTGCGCTTAAACTGTCAGTTTCTCTAGCAAATGACTTAGAATCTGCAGAAAGCTCCCAAGTTTCGCTTCACGGGAATTTGTACAGTCCCTTAAAGGCTTAAACAGATGGATGATGGCAGACAGACAAGGCCACGTTGACCCTGTTGGTCTAGAATAATTCTAAACAGATACACATGTAACATCTGTGAGTTTTGGTTTGAGCTCTTATCAAATCTGTCTCTTCATATGATTTGAGTATCGTATCAAGATTTGACAAAGAATAATCATTCAGCCACCTATCAGTATAATCCTTGTTTTCCAAGATAACTGTCTATGAAAATAACCTCAAACAAGGGATTAATGGCCAGAGTTCTTAAGACTGACTATTACATTAAGTGGGCTTTCAAGAGAATAATATAATAAAAACACTGCAAAACCATGGACCCATCCCAGAGCTGATGATGATGATGATGATGTAGTCACGATAGTGAAGGTATACCGTATACAGGACTTCCGTATAGAGGAGAAGAAAAAAAGGATTAGCTCAGGGGATGTTATTTAGGGGAAGAGTCTGAGAAAGCATACAAGATCCAGGAACAAAATCCATGTCAATTGTTCAAAAGAAAAATGTGCTGGGTTTTTCCAATGTGACGTCTAGGGGGTGGTCACTGAAGCACGGCTCAAATGTGTTTACAAGTTTAAAAAGGGCAAATGGGTCCACACAACCCCCTGGATGTCCAAGGGGTTGTTCATGCAGCACAACCCATTTAAAAAATTGTTTTAATTGGTATTTCACCTTCTGGATTTCTCCAAGAATCGAATAGAGCAGCAAAGACCAGGGGCGACGCGACCATCCTTAAAGTGTAAGGTTGCTTTCGAGACCCATCTTTTTTCCATTGATTATATCTGATCACAAAATTGGTGTACATCAGGAAAAAAACAATTGACTAACATGACTGTAACCGAAGAAGTATAAATTAACACCTTGTTAGCTATCTTGTCAAGAATTAATCTACTTGTCAAATATTTGTTGGTCACATGAAAATCTATTGCAGCTTAGAACAACCAAAATTTCATCATTTTGTCTGAGTACAAGGGTCTGGGGTTTGTTCCATTTACCCAATATACAGAATCGTGTGATTATGGTATTAACATAATTGGTATCTGAGAAAATTTTGGAGGAAAGATGGTCAAAAAAATAGAAAACAACAAGAGGAGCAACATCAACAACTAGAGAGACTTCTAGATATGGAAATACTTGCATAGGACATATTAATCCTTATAATCACGAGCTCGGCAACTCGGCCCTAAATTTATGTGCTTTGCAAGTTGCCCATGAGCTCAAACGAGCCAAGTCACCCACGACTCAAACTTGTTGAGTTGAGCCGTTCACAAGCCAGTTCAATTTATTTATTTATTTTATGCAAATTAATAAAATAAGCCCAAAATCCTTTTTTGAAAAATAATAAAACAAATCCAAAAATGAGGCAAATAACAAGTCGGCTCATGAAAGATAATGTTAGCTCGGCTCGGTCCATGGCTTGTCTCAAAACGAGCTCGAGTCGTCTATGTATCGAGTCAGGATGAGCCAAGTCCAAGAGTTCGTGAGCCGCTCATCTTGTTTGCCATCACTAGAACATAACCTTCAACAACCACGAGACAACTATTGTTAGGAACGATACGACGAAAGGAAGCCTTCACACTATTTATTCTATTACCATGTACTAAACATCGAGTTTCTACATGCAAAATCAATATTATTCTGCATAATGTATATGACACGATATATATATATATATATATAGAGAGAGAGAGAGAGAGAGAGATAAATTCAATGGGGCATATTGTTTAGTCTTGTTTCATGATCATTACTTGTTCGTATTGGGAAGCAAGTGAATTTCCTATGAGAAGGAAGTGATTCATTGGGTGGGATTAAGATTCAAAGGACTTATAACCTCTTAGATAAGGATCGATTTACGCCCAAAGAATCTCTCATCGGAGAATTCCCTTATATCAAAAAAGTTAAAAGACGCCGAAGAAGAAGGGAAAGGGTTGATTTAGGAGAAATAAACATAAATATTTAGGTTGACACTAAGTTTGACCAAAAAAATGTTGGGTATCAAGAAAAGTTGCTATGGCTTCATCACCTAAACCTAAACGTGTTCATTCTTATTTCATAAATAAATGTTTGTTTTTCTTCATAAAAGGCAAATTCCGCACATCCCACTGCCCTCTTTGTTTTTCATGTAACTTAACATGTGTAGTTACTAGGTCAAGTAATCCAACCTAAATTTGGTCCGGAACAACCGAGCAAAGAATTGAATCTCAGCCTAACTTAGACATTACGTCTAACCAAACAAAATCATAAATTGCATAATGTTAGCCAAAATCTCACCATTTTTTGCTTGTTTTATTCTTGATACTATTGCGAAAAGTAGCAGATGAGTTTTGAGTTCAAACCTCATTTGATAGCAAATGATTTTCATGAAAAATGGAAATCATTTTCCATCTTCTCCCACTTTGTAGCATTTGATACCAAAAATTTTCCAATTTTCTTGGCAAAATTTTTTCTTTTTAATTAATAATTTTCATGAAAAACAAAACAAAATAAATACTAAAAATCCAAAATTTCAAAAAAAATTCGAATGAAAAATTATACTAATCAAACACAATTAATCAACAATTTTCATAAAACAAATTTTAAACAATTCAATTTCCTATAATTTATTTTTTTTTCACTCCAATTTTATTCTTTTTTCACTCCAATTTTATTCTTGCAATCAAACAGACCTTAAGTTTCAACAATCGACCACATATAAACAAAACATGCAAACATTATATAATAGGAGACATTTTTCACAAGCATTTTAGTCGCAAATTCCAAAGATGTTCCATCCAACAGTAAAAAATATCCAAAAACAGTTGTTACAACAATAATTGTTCTCTTATCATTATCACATGATAATGATTAATTATCTTCTTGGAGCCTACAATTTCTTGCCTCTGCACGCTATTAAAAACCAGTAATTTATATTTTTTTTCCTCTCAATTTTGCATATATTTACTGAATCCCATCAGCTTTCACCATTTTCAACAGACACGAGCTGGCAGCAGACAGCTTGAAAAGAAACCCCACGCCTTCTTCTGCACCAACAAAAGAAAAAACAATGCTTGTTTAGTAATTAACACCATGTTTGACTAAGCTTAAAAGTAATTTTTTGTTTAATAAATAAACAAATAATTCGTTTTTAGAGAAACTATTACGTCCTTCATTTCGACTAAAATCGTGTGTTATTTTAGAATATAGTTACTTATAATTAAACCTTCTATTTTACCCCAGAAAAGTGAAGACTGGCACAATGCAGATATTCAGATTGTTTAATGTAAAAGTATGCCTGAGGTTTTAGCCTAAAAGCAACTGCTTTCCTTGAACAATGCTATAAATATATGAGAAAAAGCAAAAGATTATGGTTTTGGGAGACAAGGGTGGAAGGTCCCATAATAAAATATTAATCTTTATTACTGCTTTTAATGATCCTTTGACAAAATTTGTGTCAAAAATCACATAAAAAATGTAATCTTTAAATATGGATAATCATGTAGTTTTTCACTGTGGTGGGGGTGGCGTATAGGTGTTGAAGATGGCTTACCCTTTTGGTTTGTGCGCGGAGGAGCGCCGGCGAAATCTTGTATAAATCTTCATCCACCGCCTTGGGTGGTGGTCTTGTTGGTGGCGCTGCCGTGACAGGAGATGGTGGTGCTTTCATGTCACTGTCATAATCACACACCACCCATGCTGCTGCTTCCTTTTTCCCTTCTTTTTCTCGTTTGGCCTGCATTTTAAATAAACTAATGACAAGTAAAAAACAGAAAAATTGTATTGATAATTAACATTAAGGCTTGTGCAGAAAACGCTAGTGAGCTGGGGTACGGTGGCTTACTCGGCGGCGAGGAACAACAATCATGGCTGGAGTAACAACATCATTCTCGTACAAATCTCCGGCAACGTACAAATCCCGATCTTCATTGGAGTAGCTATACCGGCAAACCCCAGCTTGTCTTGCAGTTTCAAAGCACTGTGTAAATGGAAGATCATCGTTGCAATCCCAGCTCCCAAAAGCTGGAACATGGCTCCTCCTAAAGTAAAATTCCTACACATCATCATCAAGAACACAAACAAGTCATAAAAATTTGAAAATTACACTGCAAATTGCTTGAAAAATAGAGCTTACACTTACATCCATTCTTTGTCGACGAAGAATTTTCAAGAATCTTGGAGATATATGAGATTTACTTGTGAGAGAGAAGCGTGGAGAATTTGTAATTTACTTTTTTTTTTCTTTCTATCAGTTGTTGCTTTCCAGTTCGTGGGCACGGGGAATTTAAAGTGGAATGAGAGAAAAATTAGCTGAAGTGGTGTCCTTTCACTGTTTCTTCGGTGGAATAAAAAAATAGTAAAAGGACTAAAGCGGTTGGGTGCCTAGGGTTGGATTGGGTTGAGGTTATATGTACAATTAAATTTTAAAAAAAAAAAAAAAAAAGGGAGTTCTCCATTTTCGTTTTCTCGCCTTTTCTACTGCGAGCAGTGTACAGAAGTAAAAAGAAATGAGTTTTTGTTATAACTACATTTTTTTTTACACTAAATTTGATACTTTATTCACAATTAAAAGGTAGAGTCCACAATTAAAATAATGGTGGAATCTCATGTATTGTGAGTACAATATCAAAAAAAGTGTCAAAAAAAAGTACTTAAAAAATAATTCAAAAGAAATTCAGTTTTATTTGGAATTATCGCGTTAAGAGTTCGAATCCTAAAATATGAATTTGACTCTTGAATAAGTGCAAGTTTATAAGTAGTATTTTACCTTATACTCTTGAAGATATAATCTGTGATTTATCTATTTTATCAAGGTTTAGAGCAGGTGACACTGTCAATAATGAGAGCGTAATTAAAAAAAAAAAAATGGAAAAAAGCAACAAGCCCAAATACCCAAGTTTAAACAGTAGCTGACAAATAGACAGAGAGGTGAGGTGGGGTGGGGTAAGGTGCAGGGTGGGCAAGGACAAAAGAGGTGTTCTTCGCTTTACTTTTACTTTATCAGGTGTAAATTCTAAACCACTTTTATCAGAGTGATTCAATGCTTTGCCTCATCTGTCTCCCAGAAGTGTATATTCCAGTGTCACGTACTTATACAGAGACAGAAGAAATGGTTTTCCCATCTCAAAAGCAAAATCTTGAAAACAGCCTCTAGTATTAACTTATCCTTTTCAATGTGTTCAAACTTATTTAAGTTGATTATAATTTTCAAATCAACATTTAAAAATTTGTACTTGAATTTAACGTACAAACGATTCATTACCTCTTCTAATGTAGGTGTAGTTGAATCTTTGGCTAAATTACCTAGCTAAAAACTCATTTTCAACCACTAATTTTCACAGTAAATTTTTTTTTACCCTTAGAGTATCTCCAATAAATTTTTTAAAATATGAGATACTCTCTATTTTAAAGAGTCGACCTTTAAAATAATACTCTCTTTAAAATAATTTAAATAAAAGCTAATTAAAATTAAAGAAATGGAAGTAGTAAAATTAAGTATTAAATATAAAGAACCTGTTTGAATACTTCAAAAATTTAACTTTCTAAATTTATAGATGCTCTCCAAATGATATAATATACTCTTTAAAAATAGAGAGTCTTGAAAATACTCTTAAAACACAATTTTCCCCGCTACATGTAGAATTCGGTCGGGTCCAGGGAACAAGTGCATACTCAGATGTATAAAAGTGGGCAAAAGCTCAATAACATTCAGCCTTTCCAATCTTTACTAAAGGAAGATTGTTGATCATATTTCCTGCTCTTCTCCTCTTTAAGACCTGGAAAAATAAAAACAATTTAGAAGTAATGAATCTATCCACTGGTTCTCGGATTCTTAAATGGATCTTGGATCTCTGTTCCCAATTACCTAGATTTGCACAAAATTAAGCCCTAATGCTAGAGCCTAACAATGTCAAACTTAGCTTTCCAATGAACTGTCTTTGACTCTGTAATTTTGAATAATCTACGGTTACCTCTTACGTTGCACACCGTCTAAGGCTAGTCCCTGTTTCATAATCATTTTTAAATAATTGATTGATAGAAAATGTGTGATTAAAAATTAAATTTTTTTTTTAAATTTACGTGTAATATTATTTTATTAAAAAATACGTGATTGAAAAGAATAAAAAAATATATATTTTAAAAAAAATGACTAACAGGGATAAAAAAACCTATATTCTACGAGCTAAGAAACCTCTTTAAGAAATGAAAGGTCTCAACATCATAGGTCTTTTTTTTCAAATATAGGGAATAGTTCACACGGAACTGTTCTCCTGCGCTTGGAGCGCAGGAGAACAAAATACGCTTTGCCTTGCCAAAAAGGCAAGGCAAAGCCTTATTTTAATATATATATTTTTTTTGTTGTCAGCCGCTGAAACCAGCGGTTGACAACATATTTTTTTTATTTTTTTTTCTTTTGTTACCTATTTTTTTTATACTCGTTCGACGTAGTATAAATTAAATTAAATTTGTTTTTTTTTTTGTCTTTTGTTAATATTTTTTTAATATTAACAATTGAAGGACCAAAAAAATAAAAAATTAATGAAAGACAAAAAAAAAAAATTTAATTCAAACTACGTCGAACGAGTACAACAATAAAATTAAATTAAATTCAAATTTAATGATCGTCAGTCAAAGCACATTCGTCCACCATTAAACCACTTATTGTTGTACTAGTTTGACGTAATTTGAAGAAAATTTATCTAATTTATGCAATGTTTATTTTATTTTGTCTGAATGTGTTGCAATATTCGACGTAGTTTGAATTAAATTTATTTTTTTTGGTCTTTTTGTAAATTTTTTTTTTTTTGGTCCTTCAATTGTTACTATCAAATTTAATTCAAACTACGTCGAACGAGTACAAAAAAAAAAAAAAAAAAAAATTTAACAAAAGACTAAAAAAACAAATTTAATTCAAATTACGTCGAACATTGCAACACATTCAGACAAAATAAAATAGACATTGCATAAATTTGATAAATTTTCTTCAAATTACGTCAAATTAGTACAACAATAAGTGGTTTAATGGTGGACGAATGCGCTTTGACTGACGACCATTAAATTTGAATTTAATTTTATTTTATTGTTGTACTCGTTCGACGTAGTTTGAATTAAATTTTTTTTTTGTCTTTCATTAATTTTTTATTTTTTTGGTCCTTCAATTGTTAATATTAAAAAAAAATTAACAAAAGACAAAAAAAAAAAACAAATTTAATTTATACTACGTCGAACGAGTATAAAAAAAATAGGTAACAAAAGAAAAAAAAAATTAAAAAAAAATGTTGTCAGCTGCTGGTTTCAGCGGCTGACAACAAAAATAAAATATTAAAATAAGGCTTTGCTTTGCCTTTTTGGCAAGGCAAAGCGTATTTTGTTCTTCTGAGCTCCAATCGCAGGAGAACAGTTCCGATAATTCACATATCCCATACAGGTGCTGCATACATTGACAGGACATGCATGGTGCATTTGCTGTCATTTTTTGAGATCAAAATTAATGAAAAATTGTCGAGTGTCGATCTATAAAAATTCTGTTAAATATTTTCCATTTCTTGACAATTCATTTAATATCCTCCACCAATTCAAGCTTCTCCTCTTAACATTACATATCGAATGTACTGTTTTTTCCATATTGTACGACATAGTCATCTACAATTAAGATAAATTAACAACCTGTGCTCAGCTCGGGCTAATCGTTTTACGAGCCCAAGTGGCTCACAAGTTTTGACGAGCCGTCGACCCAATTGCCATCCCTAAGCATGCGTCTGCATGTTGTTATTCAATGACTCAATCTCTTGATGATATTTATTCTCTCCACTGTGTCTCGCCCATGTGAGTTCTTTTTGTCTTCTCTTGAATATATATAGTGATCCTATCATTTACAAGGAGGGCAGGACCAAATACAAATATGCTACTTTTGCTTGATCATTGATCGCTCCTATTCGTGCGTCACCATTGAAAAGAGGATGCGATGAAAAGTCAAGTTTATGCTTGCCTCAAGAATAAATTGGCATTTTTCTTTCAAAGAAAAGGTATTAGAATAAAGCCTAGTGTACAGACCTTTGTTCCCAGGGCCTCACATATGAGTAAGACACATGGATGTGACCCATGTGTGTTAAAAATTTGAAAAAAATATACCATCCACTCCACCCCGTGTGTGTTGCCTGTACATGCCCGAGTAAATTAGGGCATGTACATGCAACATCATTCAAGGTATTATAGGGTTGATAAACTTGTCTCCCTTTCAACCTGTTTCTTAGCAATGACATTTCTTTTCTTTTTTTATTCAATTGGGTTCAAATTTTCTCCAACTCCTTCTCATCAATGGACTCTTGACTTATATGAAGAAGTGAGATTCGTTCGAGAAATCCTATCTCTATCTCTGAAGTATTTGAATTTTCTAAAACTCCATGAACATGCAGAAAAGAAATGTTATCCCCACTCGGACAAGACAAAAACTTTTACTTGTTGAAATGACAATTAAGGTACAACGTGATCGGGAACGACCAATCTCTTTATGGTAAACAAATCCATTTTTGTTGTTATGTAGTTCCTACAAATGATCAAACTAATAAATATATAATACTTGAATTCTTAATGTAGATGATATATAGTTGGTTCTCATCGTTCAAAGACTACGAATATAATAGAAGTGTCGGTTATCAATGATCATCTAAGGATGATCATTTTATAGCTATTGAGAATGAATAAATTTAAGAACTGTGCTAGAGTGCCCAAGTTAAATTACACAATGGGGGCTGTCCAAATAATGTGGCAGGGCTGCCACATCATTTGGGTAGCCACCGTTGTGTAATCCAACTTGGGCAAAGTAACATTACTCTAAAATCAAATGATTCTATTTCTGAATCTTTCTGACTTGTTCCTATGAAACTAAGATTGAAAAGATTAAAACAATCAACCATTCATAACAATTGATGAATGATTCCTCGAAAAGTTAAGAATGAATCACTCAATCCTTAAGTGTTAACAACAGTAAAAGAGTTGGTAGAAATTGTAAGGAAAAATCTCAAAACTCCGCTGTGATGCCTAATGCATATAAGTTCTTGAACAATGTAAAAAAATATCAACAAATATTTAAGATTAAATAATTATCAACAGATAAGCTATGCATAGGCACGACATGTTATTGAACGTACTTTATTGGCCTCCCCTTTTCTTGTCAAATTTCTTTTGGTTTTATTTATTTTAGTAGATTGTCTTAAAATTAAGTCATTGTTTGTCTATCACTATTTCAAAACTTTTTTTCCTACTTTGTAACCACATTATTTTAAAAAATTCACTATTTCATAACTCATTTTCCTACTTTAATGACAGACGAGCGGGAGATAAATCTACTACAATAATCTAAGGAAAATAATAATTGGAAGGTGGTTTTGGTCTTCTTTTTATCCTAAGCCGTGTTACTATATACATGGGCTTTGCTCTGTCCACTCTAGGAGTATTCATGGGATTTGAGCCTTTCCAGACCTTAAAATAAACTGGAAATTACACAAAACTCTAGTATTAAAATGCTGAATTCTAAAATCAAGTGGATAGTTTAACATTTCAAAAATTAAAATTTTTATTTTAACTAATATATTAATTAAAATAAATAATTTTACTAATTAACCCACCCACCAGTTTCCACTCTAACCCTACCCCTTTCCTCTCCATTCTCTGTGTCTACCCCTTCTTTACTGTCGGAGCGATTTGGTAGAGTTCATCGCCCGCATTGTAGTGCAAAGATCGGCTCCATCAAGGGCGTCGCGTCTGACGTGGAAGATCAGCACGAGGCGACATAGCTGCGAGCCGATGTAGCTGCAAGACGGAGTAGCAAGACGCGCAACAAGACGGTGGATCTACAAGATGGAGTAGCGAGGCGGCGTTGCTGCGCTGGTCTACGACTAAATGGGTGACGACACATTCGCCACTAACTAATTTGTGAGACGACACATCCACCATCATCATTTCCTCGCTACCTCATTTTGGGTTTTTTTTTATTCGATCTACTTTGCGGTCTACTATGGTGATGGTAGATGTGGATGGTGGTTTGTGTGTGATGGTGGTTTGTATGCGGTGGCAGTTTTTTTTTTGCTGTGTTTTGCAATGTCGCCTCGACCTATGTGTGGTGGTGTGTAGCGGTGGGTTTGTGGCTTCTTTGGTGGAGTACATGTTGGGTGTGGTGGTGGATTTGTGTGGTTGTGCAATCGGTGATAGTATGCTGTGATGGTGTGTGGCGGCGGGTTTGTGGTGGAGGGCAGGTTGGGTGTGGGGGTAGATTCGTGAGGTGGTGGTCACTAGGGTTTGGTGGTGGTCACAGATGATTTATTTGATTATGACCATAAAGTTAGTTAATGTGTGACCAATATAAATAATCTGTAACCAATACAAACAATCTGTGACCAATAAATTGATCAATTTGTGATCACGTATTTAGTTGTGACCTAAAAAATATGTAACAAATGATTTCGATAATTTGTGACTAAAAAATAATATGTGACCTAAGAAATTATTAATCTGCGACCAATAATCTAATAATTTGTGATTGTATAATAAGTTGTGACTTATAATAATTGTGATTTGTGACCGATGAACAAATTGTGACCTTTGAAATTTGTGAATCGTGACCTTAAAATAATTTGTGACATATTAAAATTCTAATTTGTGACCTCGAAAATAAACTGTGACCTATAAAATATTTTATTTGTGACCTTGAAAATAAATCGTGACCTATAAAATATTTGCTTTGTGATTTCGAAATAATTTGACTAATTAATTTGACAATATGTGACCAATAAATGAAGTTGTGAACAAATTGTATATATGTGTGACCAAATTGTATATTTAATTAATTAAATATATAAATAAATAAAAATTAATAAAAAAATCTGATTTTTGAATTTTGAAACTTGTTTTCTTATTATTGAAATAGACTATACTTATGCTCTTACTTATGAAAATTTCTCTAAAATAAATGGGAAAAGTACACAACTATTAGACAATAAGAATTACATTTCATAATTAACAATCTTATAAGATAGTTTCAAAATCAAGTGGTGAGTACAATTAATAATACATAATATACATATATACAATCGGTATACATTATCCTCACTGCGTGCATTATTTTCTCTCCTAAACCCAACCCCAACCCCAACC
Organism: Osmanthus fragrans; assembly: GCA_019395295.1. NCBI lineage: Eukaryota > Viridiplantae > Streptophyta > Magnoliopsida > Lamiales > Oleaceae > Osmanthus > Osmanthus fragrans. The sequence goes on along the minus strand of CM033360.1, from coordinate 2,127,444 downwards.
CCAACCCCCAATTGCATGGATATTTTCTACAATAGCACACATTCCCTTTAAAAAATACGCACTCTCTCTATCCAATTACAAACTTTTTATTTCTATAAATAAATACTCTCTCTCTCGGTTTACCTCTAAAAAGGCTAGAGGTAAACCCCTAGAGATTGGGCTAATTGTTTAACCTGCTGACATATCCAATCCGGCCCAATATCAGCCAATCCATGGGCTTTGCTCCATTCACTCTAGGGGTATCCATGGTCTTTGGGGCCTGCCTACCCTAAAAACTAAGTCTTGGACTTACTTAGTTAACAGGCCAATGTAGAAAGGCTAAGAGGAAATTACATAAAAGCAGGGGTTTGAAGATCAGAATTCAAAAATAAGGGGCCAAGTTTCATTGTGCAAAAATCAGGTTGGAATAAAATGATAAAATATCACCCCCAATTTAAATCCTAACCCTAATTATTTCATTTCTCACCCACTCAACTCTCTCACCGTGTCTCTCACCATTTCTCTCCACCGCCCGCCGCTTCCACCGCCACCGCCACCGCCACCGCCACCGCCACCGTCCATCTCTCCACCACGGCCTCTCCTCTCCCTCTCCCTCTCCCTCTCCCTCTCCCTCTCCCTCCCTATGATGTGAATGGCAGCAGCGTCGCGACGCTGCTGTGGGTGTGCAGCGTCGCGATGCTGCTGGCGTGATTTTGGGTTTTTTCTTCTTTCTCCGATCTTCTTAGCGGGGTTGGTCTTTGTTGCTAGTGATTTGCACATTGTGATGGTTTTTTGCAATAGAGATGGTTGTCGACGTGTTGGAGGCTGTGTGGTTGTCGCGGTGGTGGTGCAGCGATTTTTTGGTTGAGATTTTGCGGTGGTTTTCTTGGTGGTGGTGTGGTGGATCTGTGTGTTTGGCTGTGACGGGCGGATTTGTTGGTTGTTGTTGGTGGCGGATGTGTGTGTGGCTGTTGTTGGTGGCGACTGTGGCATTGGCAGGGACGGTGGTGTAGGTTTGGATCTGGGTGATGGTGGTGGTGGTCGTGATAGTGGTGAGGTGGTGGTGATGGTGACAGTGGTGTTGTGTTATTGTTATTGTTGGTGGTAGTGTGACGGCGGGGGCAGAGGTGGTCGATGGTGGTGGTGAGATGGTAGCGATGGGTCTGTCGAGGTGGTGGTGGTCGATGGTGCGGCGGTGTGGTGATGGTGGTGTTTTCTGGTGTTTATCGAACTGCAGTGGTGTTTTCTGGTGCAATGTGATGGTGGTGGGGTGGGGTGGGGTGGGGTGGCGTGGGCGTGGGGTGGGGTCAGTGACCATAGACTAAAAAATAATTTGTGACCAACAAATTAAAAAATATGTAACCAATAGATAAACTGTGACCAATGAAGTTAAATGTGACCTTTAAAATTTTTGATTTGTGACCAAGTATTGGATTGGGATTGGGATTGGGGTCGGGGTTTGATGAATTTGACTAACTATTAAACTGTGACCATAAAATTTGATAATATGTGACTAAAAAAATAATCCGTGACCAACAAATTTGAAAATATGTGACCAATCGATAAACTGTGACTTATAAAATTGTTGACTTGTGACTTCGACATAATCCGTGACCTATAAAAATTTTGATTTGTGATTTCGAAATAATTTGTGACCTATAAATTTTTTAATTTGTGACTTCAAAATAATCTGTGACCTATAATTATGTAACTGTGACCATTAATTGTATAATTTTGACTTTATTATAATTAATTAATAAAATATTTTTAATTAAAAAATAAAAACCTGATTTTTGCATTTAGGCAACTTGAAACATGGTAATTAAAGTGTGCATAGTTAATGCCTTAATTTTGAATTCTTCCCAAAGGCTAAAGCCCTAGGGATTGGGCTAATTGTTTCACCTACCGACAAGTCCAAACAGGCCCAATATTTTAGATCATCAGTAGCCTAGTCTGCTGCTTTAGCCCAATAGATGATTTATGGCTAAAACAAGCTATTTTACTAAGAGTCTGTTTGATTAACTTTGTTTTCCATGAAAAATGTCAATTTGTCACCTAGTTTTCTACTTTTTGGATGTTTGATTAATTTTTTTTAATGCAAAATATTTTTCAAAAGTTGGTCACGCGACCACGTTCTTCAAAAACAATGAAAAAAATTTCTTTATGGGGTAGATTTCTATTTTTTTTTAGTGGAAATTGAAATTGATCATGTTCAACTTGTCGAGACGATTAACCTGACCTAACACATATTCTTCCTGTTTAGTTTAGATAAAAATCAAAATTTTAATAAAAGTTGATGAAATATACGATTGAAAAATGGGGAATTTCAAGAAATGTACGGTTAAAATTATTATTATTTTGAACCGACGGGCTATTATATATTCACACGATATGGTCATCGCTCCTAGTTTTCCAAAACCAGCGGCTTCGAGGAGAGCGTAGACACGGACCGCTGAATAAAATAATAAGGTTAACTAACCCATACAAAACAATTTAATTAAGCAACAATTAATTTAATTACTGTATATGATTTTCAGTAACGTGTAAACCACAGGAAAGGGCCAAAAAATATAAAAGCAGCACTCCACCCACCGTCACAACATAAAGCTACAGATTACATTAAAAAACAATAAATTATAAATTATTTTGAACCTATACAATATCACTAAATTAAATTTTATTCTCAATAAATTTATTATCGATTACATAAATATTTCTTCTATACTTGGTTCTACGTAAGATATAATTAAATAATGATTTTTTACAATTATGATAAGCTATAATATGAATATTTTATTTATTTCTTTCGTTTCATCATTAAGAGTCTGTTTGATTACAAGAATGAAATTTGGATGGAAATAAAATGAATTATAGGGAATTGAATTGCTTATAATTTATTTTACCGGCAATTGTTGATTAATTGTGTTTGATTGATATATTTATCCACCCGAAATTTTTTGAAATTTTGGTATTCTTTTGGCTTTATTTTTCATGAAAATTGTCCATTAAAGGGATATATTTTTTTTACGACTGGAGCTAGAATTTGTTCAAAAAAAAAAAAATCGAATACCATTCGTTTGATTTTATTTTTCATGTAAATTGTCAATTAAATGGATAATTTTTTTACAATTGGAGTTAGAATTTGTTCCAATTTTTCTAGTGTAGGCAGAGATATCCTTTTTTTTTTTTTTTTTTTATCATTTTCCAAAAAGTTGACAAACTGTATCACATGAAGGACTATAATGAATCTGGGGATTTGGCAGGTTTTTTCTAACTTCTAATGAAAGGACTTTTTCTTCGATTTTCGCCCAACTCATAATTGGCGAATTCGTAGGTTCCTTAAAGCGTATTATCAAAAAATCCCTATATCTACAGCTATAGCAATAGAGGGGATTCTTATTTGTCCAAATGGTACTTCGAACTTGGAACGAGCATGAAGAAATTTGAAATTGAAATAACATTTCCTCCACTTAATAGATAATCATTTGCTACCAATGGAGAAGCTGCAAATAATAATAATAATAATAATAATAATAATAACCCTTGAATTAAGCTTTTCCCACCAAAGTGGTGGGAAAATGTTTTCATCAAAAACTTGAAAAAGGTACATGTGTAGGGGTGAAAGTGAAAAATAGATTGCCAAAAAATTAAATCTTATCAAACACCACAATTATATGGAAATGAAAAATGATTTCCGTTTTCCATAGAAAATGGAAGCAATCAAACAAACCCTAAATTTACTGAGAATATGAAATAATTATATTCTTGACAATTAAAACGACGTGAGAGAGATTATATTAATTCAAAACAATTAAAATAAATATTATTTTTCTTCTTTGCTATAGGCGTGCGTCTGTTAAGGCGCACATAAATTCTGCACTGCATGCTTTCATAAATTTATTTGCTTGTTATATGTTGTAATAAATACATGACAAGGCCACCGCCAAACTAAAATGTGTTGGAGTATTTAATATTAAGATAATAATATTTAAGGGAGATTTAAAAATAAAATAAAAAATAGCAGATAAAGAGTTAGTGAAAATGTCACGACATATTGATGGACAAGGTTATAAGATTATAAGGGCTTGTTTGTCTAGGCTTTTAAAAATTAAAGGTTGCTTCTAAGATTAAATTTGTTTTTGAATTTGTACTTTTACAAGAAACTGATATAAAGTAATTTCTCAAAAATATCTTCTATAAAAAGTAGAAACAAAAGCAGAACGATGGTCAACGAGTCCAAAAAGTTATTGAGGTTGAACCAATCTTCATCTTGGTGTGGTATGAACTATGAAGAATTCTTCGTATACGCATGTATGCCCCTGTTTGGTAGTCTTTTTGGGGAGAAAATGCATTTTTAAATAATTGATTGATGGAGAATGTGTGGTTAAAAATTAAGAAAAAAATTTGGATTTGTGTGTAATATTATTTTATGGAAGAATCAGTGGTTGAAAAGAAGAGAAAGAAAAATGCATTTTGAGAAAAATGACTACCAAATAGGTATATATTATTGAATAATATACGGTAGAGGGGGATAAGTTATCATTTTCATTTTTTTTTTGGCACTATTTTTCTTTATATATATAACAAAATTATTTCTTATAGTTTTGGAATATATTTTAATATTTGTTATTTCAATTATAACTTTTCCAATAATCTATAATTTACTTTGTCTTTATATAAGTTACATTGTAGATAATACTAAACAATTGATATGAGGAAAGAAGGAAACAAGAAATCAAACAAATATTTTATATACTGAAAAACAGTTTTGGATACATACGAGAGATTCAATGAATGTGGTTTTGCCCTTCTTTTCTTATTTTTATCAGATCATATAAAATAATTCATAAAAAGTGCCTCTGTATAGGACAAAATTGAATTAAAAATTGAATTATTCTTTAAGTACACTCTTTTTTGACATTTTTTTTTAACATTATACTCATAATGCATGAGGTCCACCATTATTTTAATTGTGGGCTCCACCATTTGATTGTGAGTAAAGTGTCAAATTTAATGTCAAAAAAAGTATACTTATAGCAAAATTCTTAAAAATTATCTTTAAATAAATTTTACTAGCTTTCAACTCTATGGAGCCCTCTTAATTTGCCGGATCGGCCTAAATTTCTTCTTTAAATAAATTGGTATAATACAGTATAAAAATCTATTGGGACTAGGGATGGTAATTTAACCCGTCCCGCCTCGATCTGACGGGGTCCCGTCCCTAATGAGACCTAAAAAATTCATCCCGACGAATTGGTGGGGCGGGACGAGGTGTAAAGGGTCACAGGGCGGGATGGGACGAGAATGTCCTGCTCCGAACTCGCCCCGTGAAAAAAATAATTAAAAATAGAATTTTAATAAATGATTAGTTTTAAAATATTGTTGAATGTATTTACAATTTTTTAACATATTTCTAATCCAACAATTATATTATACAATTGTTAATTTAAAAGTTTACATAACTAACAATTGTTTATATAATTTATAAATTTGATCATTCAATCTTTTTATTATAATTAAATTTTATAATCTGAAATTATGAATCATGATAGTTAAATAAATATTTTTTGCTCATGAAATATTTATACCAATTAATCAAAGTAAATTAATATCTTGATCGAAAATATTAGAAAAAAATTTAAAATACATGGAATAACCTTTAGATTTTGGGTTAAGGGTTGAACTTTAAAAAAAAAAACATAATTCGAATTTTTGAAAATGTAAGAAAAAAAATAATTAAATTAAATGGGATAACAAATGGGGCAAATTTTTGCCTCGTCCCGCACCCGTCCCGCCCAGTTTAAGACGGGGCGGGACACGGGACGGAGCGAAGTTGGAGGGAGGCGGGAGTGGGGGTGGGGGGTGGAGATGCCCCGCCTCGAACCCGTCCCATTGTCATCCCTAATTGGGACCGAGATGTAAAATATACGAAAAATGTTGTTTGTATATATAGAAATCAAATGGCTAAAGTTTAACCCGTAGGAGTGTAATTAAATAACAATTATATGAATAAAAAATGTGTCATGTCGTGACCACACAAAACTAGAAAATAAGAAGAAGAAGAATATAAAAATGACAATCTGAGATAACTGATGACACTTTCTCCTTAAAACAATAATGACCTGTTACAGTGCTTACGGTTGACTGCACTTGTCTCCCAAGATAAAACCGATCGACTTGTGGTAGTAGCACTACAAACCACAATTTTCATCGTACTTTCGACGAAGTTTTCCTTTTTATAGAGGATGAGAGGTTGTGAGTGAAGTGTTGCGAGCCAAAACACAACAGACGAGGAAATCCATTTTCGCCCGCCATCTCGCTCGAACGACACTTTCAAAGAATTGGTCGCTCGCTCTTTGTTCGACGTCGTTTTAGCGATAACTTCACTCAAGCGAAACACCCGTCGCTTAAGCGACAATGTTATCTAATTTCCTCTAAATTAGTTTCGGAGCGGCGAAGCGGCAAACCATTTGTATAAACAAATTAGGTCTAAATATTTGAACGAAATTGACACGAAGTCTAATGTTGATTTTCAACACTTAACCAATTTTTTCAAATTTTAAACCAATTCCAACAAAAAACCTTCAATTGAAAAAAAAAAAAAAAAAAAAAAAAAAAAAAAAAAAGCATCTCAACAAGTATGACATGGGCGTGATTAAACTAAAATCTTCATAAAAAAAAATTTTACTATTTTTTTAACAATTTAAGCTTTCATTATATGACATAACAAGAGGAAGAAAAAGAAAAAAAAAAAAAAAAAGTCTTCGTTGATTATATAATATTGAGTAATTTATGGAAGGAAAGATTAGACAGCAACCAGATTTTGCTATTTATGATAGAAGCATAGGTAACAATTAACATAAGCAAATTTTTTAGTAGCTGTAGCCATTTTTGTCACTTTCTATCTTAGCAAAAAATAGAAGAAAAATAAATAGAATTTAATAAAACTTATAAGCTGCAAAATATCTTGGTAAAGTTATTTGGCAATTTTAATATATAACAAAAAGGTAAAGTTATTTGGCAATTTTAATTAGCTGAGCAATTTGGTAATGTGTATTAGGTATAAAAATACAAATGAGACTTTAAGTACTCTATTAATTTTGAAGACAATTTAAGATATGAGTTGCCTTATATGAAAAATACTAAGATTAGACTATGTTTATTAATTATAAACAATGAGATTGATTGCATATAAAACTATAGGGTGGCAAACGGGTCGAGTTGCTTGCATTCTTGCGGGCTCAGCTCGATCCATGAACGACTCGAGCTTGCTTTAAGACGAGTTAGGTGTCAATTCGGGAGCCCTTTTTTCATGAGCCTCATGTTGTGACTTATTTTATCAAATTCTATATATAAAAAAATGAGTCGGCTCGTGAATGACTTGGCCAATGAGTTAAAATGTTGAATCGAGCCTAGTTTATGAATACAAGTCGAGCTCAAGTATCTAAGGTCATTGTCGATCCTACTAAGATATATGATTGCACCTGTGAATTCTAAATAAATAAATATTAGAAATTCAAACGATATATTTTGCTTGTATGATAGTCCAAAGTATTGTATATAATTTTAGATTTTTTTTGTACTTTTATATAGCAAAATAGTATTGGTGGTGACAGGATGAGAAAACTAAATGCACTTAAAATTGAAAAGTTAATACGTTAAATATCAAAAAAAAGTTATACCTTTGGTTGAGCTTAAGCCCCTGTTTGGTGGCTATTTTTTGAAAAAATATTGTTTTGAATTGTGAATTCTCGGAGAAAGTATGATTAAAAAGTAGAAAAAAAATTGGATTTATGTGTAGAATATTTTATTATGTGAATGTACAGTTAAAAATGATTATGTAAAAAAGAGTTTTGAAATAATAAAAGACAAACGCGGCTAAATGTTCAAACTTAATTACTTTACTAATAAAATTTAAATACACCCAAACATTTTCTATTAGTGCAGGAAAAAAAAAAAGTCAAATGTAAAGACCCACAAGTGCAATTTAGGGTTTAGGAACAATGCAGAGCCAGAATTTAAGTATGCTGCTGGGTTATTTAACTACTAGTCACTTTCATTCTCCATCACTCTCCGAATAATAAAATTTTGGAAAACATAGTCACATATCAGAGTCCCCAAAATATGGTTTTATTTCCCACTTCAAAAGAGAAAGAAGTAATGAATATTCGAATCGCACTTGTCTCATACTTCAATGCATTAAAGAAAGAGATTTCAATACTTCAATCGCCTTCCATTTTTTGTGATTTTTCTTTCTAACAAAGAGTCCTACGAACTATTGATTCCCGTGTGATATTCTTTGGATCGATAAGTGATTGATCAATTCCAACACATTTTGCTTTTGAATTGAAAACTCGCTCAAATTGGATCATTTCCATATCTATATCGAAGATACACACACACACACAACACACAACAAAAATGATCTTGGTGCTTAGCTAAGTACCGATGACATGACACATAAGCTAAGCTAAGTACCGATATTTAGGATATCATTACTGTATATATGGTTGCACCCAACCTTAAATAACACTATTTGGGATTCGTTTAACATTATTTTTGCTTTTGTTTCTACTTTTTGTAGAAGAAATTCTTAATGAAGTTATATATATATATATATATATATATATATATATATATATAATTGAAATGTGACCAAATTATCTCTAAAATGAATTATTATTTCCGTTTATTTTCATATGCACAAGTACGAGTCCAAAAAGATCTCTGATTTACAGTAAAATAATAATAGTCCATAATTTTTTTGCTCCTTGATCAGTGTATCCATCTATATGGTATTCAATTTTTACATTATTATCCTTTTCATCTTCTTCTTGATTATCATGGCATATAACAAAAAGCAATCGTTGAAAGGATGGTTGATGCGAGTTGAATTCACGTTTGGTTTGGATAAGAATTAGATATTTGGTAGATTTTCATAAAAAAAAATGATGAAATATGTTGTTAAAAAGTTGTCGATCTAATGAAATGTGTGATTGAAAAGAAATTTGAAAAAAAAAAAAGAATTTTAAGAAATGAAGATCCAATGTAACTGATCGGTACGGTATAATCCAACAAGGGTAAGTAAAATGAACTCACATATATTTAAGAGAAAAATAAGTCAAAATGAGTTTAGTGGATCGAGCCAAGTCCAAATCCAAGAAGATGTTGCTTGATTTGATCGGCCCAATCAAATTGACGTTATATGTATTCAATAAGCTAATTTGTAACTTTCCCAATCACGTAATTTATAGATATAACAAATATAATTGTTTTACATGTTTCGATAAATAAAAAATGGACCTACACAGAATGATGGCAAATGATTCAGATGCTCGATACAGAATTCTTTTTATACCCGTCAGTATGTTTCAAACGGAAAAGAGACTAATCAGCCTTTTTCTTATAGGGGTAATGAATATGCGATCAATTTGCAATTAAAAACCTTCATATTTTTTGTAAAATGGTCAATTTTTAATGATGCTATCTCTATAAGATCTTGTACATGGACATGACATTCCAAAGAAAGATTGATTTATATGATTTCATCTCTCGATAATTAATTGTGTCACTAATAATCTTTGTATGATTCATGAATCTTTTGTCTGATTCAACGTATATTACTCAGTAAGAAATCATGGACATAACAAAGATTGCCCACGTGACTCGATTTTTATTTTGTAACCAACTCGACTTAGATGACTTAGATGTTACGTCTAGAAAAAAAAAAACAGAAGAAAATAAAAGAGAACTTATAAACGAACTATCAACAATAAAATATTTAACTGGAGGCTTTATTTAAAAGAATAAATAAATTGGAGAAGGACGATTAAACATTTTTTTTCCAAGAATTTAAACTTAGACGAGGGAAAATATTTATTCATTTAAATATAAATATATTCTATAAGTTCTCTCTAGTACATATCAAAATTTATTTTTATTTGAAGTTTTTGAGTCGTATGCACAAGCAATTCGAGCTTCTGATAATTCATGCTGAACCCCTCGTATAAAATTATTAGTTCAATTTTTATGAAAATTCACATATTCAAATGAATGAAAATAAAATATTGTAGTCTCTATCAAATAGTAAAATAAAAATAGACTAAGATCACGTTTGAAGCTATAGGGCGGTGTATAGGCTCTAGAAATTAGTGCATCAAGTATTATAGATGAGAAAAATAGATTAAGGTCATGTTTGGTACTCATTTTTCTTCCATAAAAATGAAAAATATGATCGTTATCAATCATATCCAGCCAACATCTTTTACTTTTCATCTGTTATGTGGAACCATAACAACTATACTTTTCATTCTCATCTTACAAAGAATGAAAATCAAACGGGGCCTAAAAGTTTTTTTGACTTGGCTTTTGAGAAGTTAAAATGAATTTTTGATATCCGAAAGTTACTTTTGAATCTATTTAATTAATTTTATAAAAATGCTCCTTTTAAATGAACAGATTTTTAGAGAAAGTTGATCAAAACTTCTTAAGAAACTCTTCTACAGGAAGTAAAAGCAAAAATAAAAATTTTGTAACACGAACTATAAGTATTATTATGATAAATTTGAATCAACTATGCGAGTCTTATTCTATTTTCTCTTTTCAAGTATTTTATTAAATTAAGCCACTTCTATAAAAAGAAACACACTATGTACGTGTCAAAATAAGTCCTCACAAGCCACGTCGTTCTCTTCTGATCTATTTTAGTACTTCTTCTCTTCTATCTTATCATTTTCGTCCGACGCGTTATTTCCCAATTTACATAATATTTGAATTTGATGTCAAAGCTATGTTTTCATCGCGTAGCACATTGGATTGCTTTTTGGTGTCCACTTTATACTCGAAAAGAATGCTCCTAGTCTACATTCAACTTATCGTGAGGCAGTACACGTTTTATTTATTTATTTATTTATTTTATTTAATACGAGTGCAAAGAAAAATGAAAAAAATTGTCCTCTCATGACTCTGCCTCTACTTTCAATCTAAAAATTTTGTTAAATTATTATGGTCTTGGCACACTCTTTTATATTTTAGTGATATATTGTTTTCCAACCCAATTAGTTTCTCATATAAATTTAATAATATTAAGTTTACTTCATTTGCAAGCGAGTCCTCGAAACATGCATAGGAAATGTTGAAATAAGTTCTTCATTTGCAAATATAAGAAACATAAAGGACTAAGTTGTCATTTTCTTTAAAATGTAAATCCGACCAAATCCGATTAAACCGGGGAGGGAGGTTGGTATTAATGCAGTGATTGACCAAAAACAAAACACGTTTAGAAAATATCAGGAAAAAAATAATGGGGAAATTGGAGAAAAAAGTCATCGAACTTTCATTTCGACTACAAAAAGACACTGATTTTTTTCAAAATTGCCAAATTTAGCCTAGCAGGACATGTTTTAGCTGATTTTCGTTCCAAATGGATATTGTGATAGTTTACGTAATTTGTATAAAAATTCTCCTGAAGTTGAAATTTTAATTGAATAATAGATAGTAGAAGTATAAAAGGATATTTATTATCGTTATTTTCTAATTATCGAATCAAATCCTTCATCGAAATGTACTTAAGTCTCACCAGAATATGGAGGTAGTTATGTCATAATTAAACAGTCTAGTATTTTACAATAAAGTGATACAGAGAATTGCAATGAAATAACTTATCATATAACTTCCTCGCACATCATGGAATCAAATAAGGACTATGGATTTCTACCAAGTTGCTATTACATCCAATTCATTAAGAATTTATGATGCTTTGACAATATCTTCTTCTTGACGATGGCTAGTTCAAGGCGTTGAACGACAACGTCCGATTTCGAAAAACACAATCATTATGAAAATGTTTCATATAATTCTATTGTATGGATACATTTGCAAAAGTTTCCTTTTACACTCTTCGGTGTAGGTGCTCTCTGACACTGGGCACATGATCTCTCATATACGTCCAATTGTAGTATATGATTTTTTTTCCTATTTAAATTAAACAAATGCAACAGAAGGAATTTCTCAAATTCAACTAGAATTTATGGAAATAAGGACCAAATTAACCATTTAAAAAGATGTAGGACCTCTTTAAATTTTTTCCAACAAAGTAAGTGCAAATGGGTTCATATTATAAAGCAATTCATGTGAGCCTAACACGAAAAAATAATTGAAAATTAACCGTCTAATAATTTACATAAATTTTATTTAATTATTCTTTGACTTTAACAGACAACTTCTGTTGACTCAATCATTATTAATTATAATACTATCCTTTAATTTATAGGCAAATTGAGAATTAAGAAAAAAGTAAAAGAATGTGAAATTCGAGGACCAAAAACAATTATTTGAGTACATCATGGACAAAATAAACAAAATATCTCGAAACATTAAAAGTTAATTCTTTTCATTTTTTTACCCCAAGATGGTGACGTAAGCCTGACGTAACTTATGATCTCATGAAATTCTATAAATACTTGGCAAAGTTTTTATTTTTAATTGCAATTTAAATAAATGAAGAAACAAAATTCTAATTTTTTTATAGCATTACAACAGTACATAGATGACGCTGTTAAAATTTCCTAACCGCGTAAATTACTATGCCCAGTTTGGTCCAACTACAAAATTGAATTAAAATTTAAGTAAAGTTAAAAATTAATTTTAATTGCACATGTTGTTGACTCCACCATTTTTCAACTACATATTTCATCAACTTTTATTTGAACCAAATAGAGGCATATAAGATAGATTTTTTTGTTAGGTTTGTCAAGTTTAAATTATCAAATGTGCAAATTAAATACAATGTCGACTAGTTAACAAAGTAGAAATATTATTCTCGTTTTCACTAAAAAATCTTACATTATAAAGATACATGTGAGGTGGTGTTAAGATTTTGCACCAAAAAACTATTACTCTCCAACTAAAATAAGTATAATTGAACATACACATCTCTTTTCTACTGGAAGTCTACTCGGATATCTCATAGAACCTCTACTTGTATACATACACATGAAAAAGTGATCCTAGGTGGGTGTAGGGGTTGTGTTCGTTAGCAAGAATGAGTTCCTCATCAAGCCCATTTAGTGGGTGTGAAAACACTTGCATATATCAAGGTATCAGATACAAGGAATAATTTGAAAAGAAACTATGCCTGCTCAAGGATGGACTAAACTCGTAAACTACTAATGGTAAGGATAGTAGTCTAGATCTTATTGTGAAAGAAAAAAGATGTCCCACAACTATAGGAATGTCGTTTCCTCTGTTATCACCGGAAAGATCTTGTCGATGAGACCATACTAGTTGCTAAAACGAACATGAGATGGGAGGACGACCTCTTTAGTAGACTTTTGGAGAAAGACTATTAGCAATAGGAGGAGACATTTTGTGGCTCCTTCTGAATGAAATGCAGGAGGATGAAGTCTCGACAAGGTTCTAGATTAGGGTAAAGTTCGATCCTTAAGATGGAGAAAAGAAAAAAAATTCTAGACATTTATTCATCGTTTTGCAAATTTATAAAGCATTTATGAGTCGATTGTCAAACATAGACTCACATAATTTATATTTAAGATTTTAAATTTTTTAAAGCCTTGAAATTACAAAGTGGTAATTTCAAGAGAGGAAGGGGGACATTTTTGTGCTTTGACGTTTAAGGCCCGGCATTTACCCTGCCAATCCATCACTCCATCTTCCACCACATTTTACGCTTAACATAGAATTTCAGTATAAAAAAAGAATTAAATTAGTTTGCCAGAAAAATATTTGACATGTGTTGGGACCCACGCGTAACCCATATGAAATAAAAAATGACAGGCCAGCAAGGTTGATAAAAAAAAAAATGTCAAACCTTTTCCTTTTTCTCTATATAACTTCAAACACACCGTTCAGTTTTCCTTCCCCTTTTCCTTTCCTTCCCCTTCTCTTAGTTTTCCTTTTCTTGCCCAAACAAAATATTTTTCCTTCCTCATTTATTCCTGCAATTCTTGCATTCACAGTTCACCGCACATTTCATTCCCTGTTTCTGCTTCGCCTTCGCCTTTTCCTTGAACTTCTGTTCTGTCTTTATATATGCATTAAGAATATCATCATTCTTCCTCAGCTTAAGCTCATTCTTGAAAGAAATCACTTTTTTTGTTGTTGAATTTCATCTGGGTTTTCTTTCCTGATGGATAGAGTGATTTCTGAAAACTGGAATTCGCCACCGCAGTTTGAAACCACTTGGAATGGAATGAATTGCAGTGCAGAGCAATCTTTTCTTGACCCCAATTGGGACAAGACTTGTACAGATCAATTTACTCATTTTGAGCCAGTTTTAAGCTCAAATTCAAGCTTTTCAAATGATTTTCCCCTCCGGGAGTTGATTGGAAAATTGGGTATTGGGAACTCCAGTGGGTTTCCGCCTACAGTAACAACCGCCGCCCCCTCCATGACGGCGGCTACTAATGATAATAGTACCAACAATTCTTGCTTCAGTACGCCCTCAAAGTCGCCCCCTAAGCTACATTTTCCAATTCCTGATCAAATTGACATGCGTCATTTGGGGAATTCATTGCCTCCGACTCATCATCTTCCTTCACTTTCTGGTGATCCAGGTTTCGCGGAGAGGGCGGCCAAGTTTTCGTGCTTTGGAAGCCGGAGTTTCAATGGACGGACAAGTCCATTTCAATCAAACAATGCTATGGGGAGTGGGAATTTGACCCGCGTTTTGAGCACTCCCTCTCTTAAGCAAGTTGGATCTCCAGTGGAAAACAAAAATTTGAATCAATCACAGATGGAAATTAGGTCTCTTAACGGGATGGTTGATAAGAAATGGAGAAAATTATCTGGGGCAGGTGCCAATTCCAATGAAGAATCCTCTGTTTCTGAGCAAATCCCAAGTGGAGAAATAGGTTTAAAAACCCCAAATGAACTCAATTCCAGGAAAAGGAAAGCTGTTTCCAAAGGAAAGCCCAAAGAAGATTCATCAACTTCAGCTAAGGTATAGATATTTTGTCGAATTTATAACAATCTATTTGAAGTGTGAAATAATTAAAAAACGCTGTAATTATAGAACAAAATTTTCATTTCAGGGATTTGAAGGTGACAACTATGCAAAAACCAAACGATCAAAGCCTCAAGAAATTAGCAAAAATGAAAATGATGATGTTAAAACAGAGGAGGAAGCTAAGGGGAATTCTAATGGTTCCGAGGATGAAAATGAGAAACAAAAGGCTAATCCAATGTCCCCTGAGCCACCAAAGGATTACATTCATGTTAGAGCAAGAAGGGGTCAAGCCACTGACAGCCATAGTTTGGCAGAACGAGTATGCATTTTAGACAATTTCTTCAATAATTCATTGGCATTTAATGTGATCGCCATAGTGTAATGGTAGCTGATAAGATCGGATTCTGTGGTAGACATATTTATGAAGTCACTTAGCCGGCCACAAAATTATTCAGAACATGCTTAGTTTCTTGTCAATCACTTTACCATGACGTTCTTCATTGTTCTTTAATTTAGGTTAGACGAGAGAAAATCAGTGAAAGAATGAAGCTTCTTCAGGATCTCGTACCAGGCTGCAATAAGGTTTGCAGTATTGCTTGCTAAATTAAAATGCTTTATTTGTTAAATTACTATATCAAGTTCATCAGTAATTTTTCCTTCAAATTTTTTTTGTTTTAGGTGACTGGAAAGGCTCTAATGCTTGATGAAATCATTAACTATGTTCAGTCATTGCAACGCCAAGTTGAGGTAGACTAGAATCCATTAAAAAAGCTGGTACTTAAAAGGTTTTGATTTTAACTTTTGTTGGATTAATGGTGTTTCGTACTAAACTTTCTGCAGTTCCTGTCTATGAAATTAGCCTCCGTAAATCCAAGACTGGATTTTGAAATGGAAAATCTTCTCTCCAAGGACGTGAGTAAATTTTACCTTGGTGTATAGATTTTTCTATATGTTTGAGTAGATCTAGTAATGAACCAAAAGGAGCCGAGAGAAACAATTCATTTTGCCGAACCCAAAATTTATTGTTGTTCAAATATTTGGAATTTCTGAAATATGATTTGTTGGGTGTCCATTCAGATGTTTCAAGAAAATGGAAATCTGTCCCAACCTATGTACCCTTTGGATTCCTCTGCACCAGCATTCTACAATCATCAACCCCAGCAGAATGTACAACTTCATGATGCCAGTATTTCCAGGGGACCGTTGAATCAATGTTCAATGGACCCTTTAGATGCCCACGACCTAGGCATTCAATTGTCTTCAGTTGATGGATTTGGTGAAAGTCTTTCTCAGGTAATCAATTGTTCCAACTCAAAAATTTTGTTCACTATACTGTTGAGTACAACGTGTCGAACATACACTATAAATTATGCAGAAATGCAAATTTACTTTATCTGATATTTGTATGAACCTCATTTTTTCCAGTTCCCAGCATTCAATGGCCATGATTTGCAAAGCATTGTTCAGATGGGTTTTGGCCAGGATCCTGTCAAAGATAATGCATTTCATTCAGATAACTTTCATGGTAAAGACAAGAAAAAATGGGAAAAAAATATCAGCGGAATAAATATTGTTTAGGATTATCAGAAAATGTTTTTCCTGTATTTAAAAAATTGTCACTCATAGGTACTTGTTTTATGCAGTTCCAAATCAAACATCCCAAACGAAAGTTGAGCTGTGATCACCACTTGTTTATGCTCTACTGGAGCCCGAAAGGAGAAACAGGCTGTTGTAAATACAAAAAGAATTTAGTACGAGATGTTCAATTAAATGCTAATTGAGAAAATTTTATTTTTTCCGTCCTTTGCATTTTATTTCGATATTGTAGTGATGAATTCACGTTTCCAATTTTTTATGGTGTGCTTTTACAATTAGCCACTGTATAATCTTGGAAGCATAGGCCTATTTCTGGTGCAAAGTCTTAACAGCACCATATATGTACTCTTATGTAATGTAAGATATTCTTAGTGGAAATGAGAACTGATCTTTCCATGGTCGTTCTTTGTTTAGCGGTCGACATCGCACTTATTGGCATGTTCGATGGTTTAAACTAAACACGATTAAAGAAGAAACTATATTGTATAATAATGTCTAGTCTATCATATCGTTTACGTCAAATCTCGAAGATGCAGTGCAATCTTTCTCAAGATTTTCACGTAGTTGGGCCAATTCAAGTGTTAAAATCGCGTTTCTGGTGGTTATGGCTTATGATAGTTACTTATGTTGTAACCAGCTGTATAAGTGGGGCTCTTTTCTTTCAAAAGTCTTAATACAAATGATAAACTTGATTAACCTTTGTTCTAGTCTATCATAATTTCAGGCACATTTTGTGGGCACCTGTAAGTCCCACAGATAAACCAGAAACTGAACCTTCTATTCTTATTTTCACCCTGCATTGAATAATCTAAGAGAAATGCTATAAGCACAGATTTTTTTAACAGATTATATATAAAAAACACAACTATTTCACAGGGATTGACTGTTGTCAAAAACAGTTTTTGACAACAACTGTCTCTCTATATAAAATCTGGTAAAAAAATCCCTACCTACAGAATAATTCATAATCCGAAGGCTGGAACTTGGAACCAGTCATTTAAAGGCTTTACATACATATTTTTTTTAATGTATATACAAGAACAAAAAAGGAATTCCAGGTTGTCATTGGTGAGATTCTGACTAGACTCGATGAATTTAAGTGCCTTAAAAAATTAAATTTAAAATTTTATAACACATAAAATGAACAGGAAAAGGTTAAGTAGTGGAGTAGGGGAGCATGGAAAGATGCTCCTAAAAGATTTATGAATCATTTGATGAGAGGTGGTTAGTAAAAAATCAAGTTTTTTGGGTGCATTTGCAGCCTTTGATTATTTTAATCAGGGTTCCATTATTGATCTTCATGATCATAGTGACTTGATTATCTGAAAGATTCTTTGAAAATGATCCTTTGTATAAAAGAGTTAAACTACGTATATTTGAACATGTATAGGTGATAATAGACCTGTCTTGAATAAATATTAAAGAATGTCAATCATGCAAATAAATGTACCTGGCAATTTGTATTTAAAATTTCTTGACATTTTTGCCATGGTAGTTCAGCTGTGGAATGTTTCGCACTGGACGGGATTAAAAAATGTTCATAATGTATTTGGTGTCAGTTTAATACTAACGTCCTATTGATTAGTATATCCACTAATCCCACAACCAATATACTAAAATTCTTAATCCTCATGAGATGATCGAGTTGGTGGAGACGGTAAGTGCGTAGGCCTTTGGTCACGAGTTCGATTTCCCCCTATCAACACTTTCTCGATCGAGTTTGTCGCACCAAACTTGCCTAGTGTGATTAACCTGACTGGTGTGATTTGCAGGCTATTGCGTCAGCCCGATGATTTATCCAATACGTACCCGAAGGATAGTGGCTGCGAGTTTCCACCGTCATCCAAAATATATACACACCCACACACACACACACATACTAGAATTCTTTTTAAGAAATAATTGGTCCCAACAAAATATTATTTAGAAAATAAAACAAGCCTAAATTTTTCTATAATTATTTTCTTTTTTTTGTCTCAATCTTTTCTTTCCCTTGATTTCTCATTTATATTCATTTGTGTTTCGACTCGCACAAAAAAAAAAAAACACTGTCCTTATTCGCTTAACCTTGTTATTCTCTTTTCTCCAAATGTTCGTTCACCTAATTCATGTCCATCGACAAGAGGAACGTGAGGCAGTCGGACCTCGTGCATGTATACATGTAAGATTATATTAGATTTTCGTTGGTAAAATTATTTATTATTTTTCAGTGATTTTTTTTACAAGAACATTAAAGTATTTGCAAGTATTAGAGTTGCTCAAAAGATAATTATGGCCCCGTTTGATTTTATATAATGAGAATGAAAAATATAGTCGTTACGAGCCTCACACAAAAAATAGAAAGTCAAAAACAGTGGTTGAATGTGATTGATAACGGTCATATTTTTCATGAAGGAAAAATGAATACCAAATGGGGTCTATATATCTTATTTGATTCAAACCTTTCATTGTTGTTGCATTCATGATCACAAACGACACATACACTCCAAATCTCCATTAAAACGTCACATAATTCTCATATGTCCAAAATCATAGTGCAAAAATCTCTCCGTCCTCGAACGTCTACCTAAAACACTGTACAAATTATGAGAATTCAACTTGAAAGATCTATCGAACATATCTAGATTCGGGAAAATGTCAAACAAAACACATGAATTATTGGGTTTTTTAGAAAATAAGGTGAATTGTTGAGAAAGAAGATAATTACACTATTTTATCGACTTTCATTAATTTTGATCTGAATGTAAAATAATAATCTAGACTCTATTGAACCTTTTCGTCTAAAAATTTAAATTTTCACAACTTAATATCTTGTTTATAGTTATATAGAAAAGTTGTTTCTCTAATTCAATTCACACACATTTTAAAATCATTTTTTCCTTGACGAATTCTTAAAGTGTTTATTATGTAATTGACAAAGAAAAGCAGCAAGAATAAAGCTTAGCTACCATATGTGTATGTTTTATTATCATTATTATATTATACTTATCGGATTCTCTTTTATATATGAAGTGACTAATGAAAAAAATACAAATGATTAAGATTGGAAAAACTTGGAAAATCTTTTTTTTTTTTTAAAAGGGACACCCACCTTTCTCCACTCTAGTTTCCGAATAACAATCATCAATAGATTAGACTACTCGTACACACTTGGTGTACATCAAGTTTGACACTGTAATTATTGTCAAAATCTGTGTGTCGTTGATTGTTTAAAGTGTTGTGAAGATCAATGTCTACAAAAATATCAATTCACAAAAATGTCAAACTCAGTGTACATGTACCTTGATTGATCATCCATTACCAATAACAATTTTCCTACTATAGATTTTGAGGGCGACGATTGATTTGCGCATTCAAAAACATAATCTGATAATTATTTTTAATTATTTACTCGCACTTTAGCATATAAAGCATACTTATATTTACACGCAGAAGGTACGACCTGTCTTATGTATATGAATAACTCGTTCGTTCAACATTTGAAAAAAAAAAAAAGTTCTGATAAAAATGACGTTATGATTATCATGATCCAATTTAAAAAATTTTCAATGGATGGAGAAAAACCCTCAAGTTTCACCAAATTTAAAATCAAAATAGAACTTGAGTGAAAGGACAAGAATATGAATTCATCCTAGTACCAAACATGATGTTTATTTGAAACCAAAGGACATTAGTTGTTCGTAGACATAATTAGTCACTTGTAATGTGAAATTGTGCATATATATTGAGAACTTTTTTGGGGTGGCCACCCCCCCCCCCCCCCTTTTTTCCCACAAACTTTGAATGATTATATAAAATCATTTCTAATAATTAGATGAATCCCTTCTAAATATTGGATTCCCTAGGTAGAATGTCTCGTTTAAATTGGCATGAAAAGTAAGTGGAAGTTGAAAAAAGAAAACGGGAAAATTTTTACTTACTGACAAATGTATGTATTTTGATTTAAGGTCATTTTCTATGATTACAATTTTATGAGATATCTAAATGTAGAGTGTGTATAGATTTCGAATGACGCGTATTAAAAATATTAAAACTTGAATTATTTGACTAATATACTTACAAAACCTTCAATGTAAGCTAAAAACTTGTAGTTAATGCTCAATTTGAAAGTAGTGTGTTTCAAGGGTCGCGTCGATCTAACCACAACTAAATTGACAAATGAGGGTCGTGTCGAATCAACATGACTTAATGCTATGACAACTCATGTTACAATCATGTTTGACAAATAAGCTTATGACTACTTATAAGTCATGAATACCACACAAATGTGTAGTAACCGAGCAAGTAGCAAAGGAGACACTTGGGTGGCTTATTGGTAAGCAACAAATGTTGTGTTAGCCAAACAAACCCTAACTTCTGGGATTTTAGAATTTCTGAACAATTCTCTAAAATTGTTTTTTGGTAGCTTTGCTCATTCAGTCCTTCGAATTTTTATAGTTATTTTGTTTGTTATATTCTTTTGGTTAGAGAAAAATTAGGGAGCCCATTTATTGGAGATTGAATGCAAATTCTTGAGAATTTATTGAAGAGACAGGTAGAAAGCAACATTCTTCAAAAAAGAGAAGCACATTCCACGTACTATAGTGTAACTTGGTTTTGAAATAAATACCATTCCTAGTAACTTCAAAAAAATCCAAGGACACTTCCCTGAATATTCTATGAAGAATAGTGGAATCAATTATTGGATTCTGAAATGTACGTACATGTTTACTACACAGTATTAGATAAAATTATAACGACTATTCGCTGTGATAATACATTCTGGTTTAACTCTGTAACAAAACAATTGCACATATGTTGGCCATGAAGAATTGTTCACCTTCACGTTCGACTGAGTCGAGGGCAACCAACATACTAATAAGTAGGGAACTTTGGATCCACATCATGAGCCCATGACTCGAGGCCCCCAATAATATCCTTCGCTGAAGTAAAACCCATCTTGTGGAGGAATTCGACTGCCCTCTGCGAATCGTTGCCTCTTCTGCAGATTACGTATAAAGAAGCACCTTGACTGGTGTCAACACTCTTGTTCCCTTCCTCCCTCTGCAGGGATGCGGAAATTTCAGATAACCTCCCCTCCAAATTTCCAAGAGGAATGTTAATTGAATTAGGAAGTGAAACAATCTTGAAGTGATGAGCTGGTCGAACATCGACCAATACATGCGCTTCGCCTTTCACGATTCTCTCGTTGTACTCCTTACTCGTTACTCTAGCATCTTCTGAAAGCAGGTTTAACTTCAATGGAGACTGCAACAGTTTCAAAAAGTCAAAGCACATTAAACCAAACGAGATTAGCTGTTTCTTGCTTGCTTATATTAACTTTTTCAAATGACATGCAAAATGTGGAAACAGCCTATGCCCATTTCATCAAAGAAGCAGAGTAATGATATATACAACAGAGATTGTTTTATGAAATTTCAGATTCTGATGCAGAAAGAATTATTGTTGTGCCTGTCATATCAGTTATCTTGAAATGTCTGTAAAAGTGAACAGGAATAATCCAAAAGAGGAAATACAGACCGTGAATAATGGAGATTTAGTAAATTTTTCATAATCAAAATTACGAAATTGCTGTGCTGTCATTATAGCATTTTCTCCACAGGCTTCACAATGCAAGGATCTCCCTCTAATTTTGACCTGAGGAATATAATAGCAACAAATCATTACCATAAAAGATGTATAAAAAGGCTTGATGACCCTTCAAATCAACGAACACGATGAAAATGTGAGGGGCAATGGAGATGAGCTCCAAATGTTCTACGTTAGCTAGCTTACAGATCATGACATAGACATCTAATTATCCTACCAAGCTCCATATTCTTACATCAACATATCCCAATAATAAAATTGATTGAACACAATGCTTTGCTTTACAGTTAGCTTACATAGTAATAAGCCTGTTAAGAAACTATCTGCTCCTTTTGCTAAAAGTCAAGTCCAATGTTTATTTAAATTCAAAACAGAAGGAAATATAGAAGAAATGAAACAGGACATACAACACGAATTCGGGAAGAAAGTGCATCAAAGAGAAGCATTCTTCCTGAAAGTGGCTCCCCAACAGCAGCAGCAACCTTTATAGCTTCCAACGCTTGAAGACATCCAATAACACCAGGAACTGTAGGACGAAACAAGAATTCAAATATAAAATCAATGTCAGCTTGCTGGATCAAATAAAAGTTGAACTTACACAAATACAGATATTTAATCTTTAAACAGTTGCCAACTCTACAACGCAGAAAAATGTTAGATTTTGCAACAAGTTTTGTCTGTGGTTGCATTTCTATATCAAAGAGGTAGAAATCAATGAAAAATCTATTACATACAATATTAGAGAATAAACCACCACTTGAAATTAAGAGAAAGCATTCATGCTCAATTTACCTACTCCTAGAACTCCACTGTCTGCGCATCTTTGACACGCTGTTGTAGGTGGTGGAGTTGGAAATAAGCATCGATAGCATGGACCTCCATTGTAATTGTAAACTGTGAGCTGCAGCAAAAAAAATAAAAAATAAAAATATTGAAGATGTAATAAATAACAGATATGGAAACATAAATGAAACTATGTTAAATTTTGTTGTTAACAAACAAGAAGTAACATGTTGTATTAACTATACCTGCCCTTCAAGTCCGAGTGCAGCTCCAGATATTAGAGGCTAGAAGCACAAATAAGTGAATGATCAATAAAATGCAAAATCCTCACCAAGCAAAAAAGGATGTAACATGATATCAATCACCACAAGGTGTTTCATGTAAGACACTCAAAAAAAGAACACTTTGGAATGCAATGTTGTGCACTAGAAAATTTGTTTTCTATTCCATAGACAGTTCATTATTACTCTATTCTTTTGATTTTTATGACACTCGTATTAGTTCTTACGAAGATTTGTCCTTGTTTTTCCTTAAAATCAGTTTTGTTCCCTAATGTTCTATTCCAAGATTGTGACTTCAGATCTTGTTCTTAGTGAGAAGTTAGATTAATAGTATGTATTTTCTTTTAAAAGAATATGGTCTCATCCTCAATATTTTGACCACAAAACATATAGTACAACCCAAAAAAACTAAAGCATAAATGGGCTCCTTTTGTTTCCACTTGCACAAGGAAATTATTTATCACTACAACGCTACTGTTCAATACATGATTTTATGCGTGTTTCCTGGTTGAAAGTTTGCTGATATTTTCATGACATGCAGACCAATATTTTGAGTGCATGGATTTTCTTAGGAGTGTATGTTTGTAAAATCAACCTTTTCTGTCAAAAGAGAAGTAAACAACTTACCTTTCCCAACACAACACAGCAATCATTTATCATATAGCGACTAGGAGCGTTGTCTGTTGCATCTACGACTATGTCATACCTTTTGAATTATAAATCATAAAATTAGAAAAAAGTTCAGCTCTGCTGGACACTAGAAAGAAGCAAAGTAGAAAACTCTAAGAAATGAAAAAGAGAGGCAATTGCATAACTATACTTGCTCATAATCTCCAAAGCATTGGATGTACAGAATGCTTCCTTGTGCTCCACTATTTGGACAGTAGAGTTAATCCTGAAGACATGAGCGAAGTCAAAGGTAGAATAAATGGCATTTAATCGCAATAAAATGATAAAACAGAACAGTGACATACGCACGACAAGCAGCAGCTGCAGACTCTACTTTTGACCGTCCAATATTTGCTTCAGTGTGGATTATCTGAAAAAGAAAAGCAGCGGAAATCAATAGAAGGAGCTTCATAATGATCCAAAATCACATATCCAGTATTTCTCAGTTGAAGAAAATGATAAAACTGACTCTCAAGGGCAAGCAAAAAGTGTTTAACATTACTATGTTGCAGTGCATTACATTATAAAGTCTGTACTTTGCTCGAGCAGAACAACATTGCAGTGGGATAATCAGTTTTTCAAGTGTCAGCTCAGATAATCCAAAAGGTAAAAACTAAGGAAAAGAAAATGCTTTTACCACATTTTATTCTTCCTTCAGAATAACTCGATCCATAATTTCAATGACACAGCCTACAAAAATTAAGTACATAAATTCGTATTCATCACTGTTATGACAGCTTAATCCCACCTTCGCCCTGTCACCCCCATAAAAAATACAAAAAATAAAACAAAAGAAAAATAAAGCTAAAAAAAAAAACAAAGGTGATGTTACTTTTACCTTCTGTGCATTATAATTTCAGTTCTCAAACTAAAAGTCTCTATCTTGAAAAGATTCTTATATTATTTTGAACTAAACAGTTAAGTTCCATGGATGTCTTGTAGTCCTCGTGATTATGTTAAAATTGGAAAATCACAGTTTCACCAAAGCATCTTATTTCTAAAACATGGAAACCAGTGACTTTACCACTAATATAAACCATATTTTGGACTCCTATTTCCCCTTTTACCTGCCTTTGCAGATTGCTAAGTTCCACTTCATCGTGATCAACAATACCCATACGACCTGCAAATATTTTCCAAATTAAAACATTAATTAATCCACTCCACAAGAGCAAACATAATGAAAAGAAGTAAATGATAAACACAAAATTTATGCTAGATTAGATAGTAATAGAAAGTATTGAGTTAGGAGAAAAAACTAAAATCTTTTCCATTATTACTCTGTGGAATTAAACACACTACAAATACATACCAACACCGCAGGCTGCAAGATACAGTAGAGCAGGTGAACCCAACCCTCCAGCTCCAATAACCAACACCGAAGACTTCAACAAATTGGCCTGCGCTTCAACTCCAAAAGAAGGAAGCAACAAATGCCGGCTGTATCTATAGATCATATTGGCGGACAATTGGCCATTGGAAGATACCCCTGTTGAGGGTGAATCGCTGGTATCGGTTGCTTGTTCTTTTCTTACACCATTAGAATTTGAAATATTAAGTTGCGCCCGAAGAGCAGTGATTCGAAGATCAATTTGGGCCTTTTTGGCCTCTAAAGATTCAATTTCACTTTGGATTTTGGATGCCTCATTCACCATTACACCGTTGCCGTTGGGCTCCATGAATGTACGGACAGTGCAAATGTGCTCAGGTAACAGAACGAAAACCCTAAGCGAGGTCTGAAGAGTTGCAATATGGAGTTGAATGAAATGAATAACTGAATATTTGTGAAATCTAGTGTCACATCATGTTTGGCTATAGTTAAAATGTTAATTACAGTAAGTAAATTGTCAGTTTTAAGTTTTAACTGAAAATAGACAAGTTACTTAACAATTTGAATTTCTGGCCTGCTTCATTCTAGACCGGGAAATAATGTGCAATACTGTGTTCCAACAGAACAAAAACATATACAATGAATAGAAGGACGTGATTTTGGTGAATTCTGTGGAAAAAAGAGTGTCTTACTTACGCTATGCATTCACAAAAGACCATAAACATAGAGCCTCAAATGTTGTAACTTTATAGCCCCTCTGTCACATAATTTATCATTCCAAATATATCATAATCATAAGCCCAAACCAAACTATTTTTTCCATCACAATAAGCTTCTATTTTTGAACGAAATAAGCTTCATTCTTCACTTACTTGGAATTATTCCATATATTTATATCAAAATTTAGTCCCACTACACTGTCAAAACATTAGTGTAGCAATATTCAAACCTGGAGCAGATAGCATGGAGATTGGAAAAGATGAAGATTTTGAGAAATTGTCAAATTACCTTGGGTCCTTAGGCTTGAGACTTGAGAGGAAGTTAGAGATGGCGACAGAGACTGAACAAGAACTTCGAAGAGACGACACGAGAAAGACACGGCAAGAGAAGTAAGGGCTAGGGTTCTTCAGTGAGGTCGCCGGCAGACAAGAAATTAAGGATTGACTGATATTTTGTAATTTTTTTTGCTTTGATCGTGTGTTTTCTTATTTGGCCCTCGACACCCATTTTTTTTTCTCTACTTTTTAATTATCAATTTTTCAATAAAATAATATTACATATAAATCTTAAATCTTTTCTTAATTTTTACTCAAACATTCTCCATCAAATAATATATGAACTAAGGTTCAATTTGATTGCAAAAAAAATTCGAATGGAAAAAAATGAATTTCAATGAATCGAATTACCTAGAATTATTTTACTGAAAATTGTCAATTAATTATGTTTGATTGATATAATTTTTCACCCAAAAAATGTCGAAATTTTCTATTTTTTTACATTTATTTAACTTTATTTTCCATAAAATTTGTCAATTAAAAAAATATAATTTATTACAATTTAGGATATAGACCCCGTTTGACCCATATTTTTATTTTCATTATCATTCTTCTACTAATTTTCAACCACACATTCTTCAATAAAATAATATTTTTCATCACATCAATAACTTTTCCTTCTTTTTCAACCACACATTTTCCATTATATCACTATTTCAAAATTCATTTTTCCCAAATAATCTCTATCAAACACACTCATAATGTGTTACTGCCAACCAAAAAAAAAATCATTCTCTTTCTAGAACACTTTCCAGAATTTTCAAGATCTCACCAATAGCTTTCCCAATTCACAACGCTTATGAACACCTTCTTCTATGCAAACATGCCAATCTCCATTTTTCTTTCCATCCTCTTTCCATCTAAAAAACTCTCCACTCTCATTTTTCGTTTTGTGTTCTCTTTTCTAATCAAATGGCCATCGGTGGCCATGGCAATATACCCAAGAAGAAGCAGTGCATGGGAAGCAACAGTCAGCTCTCCTCTCAGCACGAGCTAAGTACTTTTCGGCTCTACTCTCCGACCGATAACAACGACACAACGATGATGAATATCCTCAAACCCTATCAAACACTACGAAAGAGGAAAAATGGTGTGATATTTTTCATCTTCCATGAAAAATATACCCTATCAAACAGGGCCTAAAATAAATTTTACTTATATTTTTATTTTAGCTACATAATTTTTTTTAAAAAGAAACTATTTGTTTTTTTACCAAAAAAAAAAAAAAAATCTTGTAAAACCATAAATACTTAAATTAAAAAAATTATAAATTTAATGAAATCATATACACTTAGTTGCACCACCAGCAATCCAATGGAAACAGATAAGAGTTAGGCTACACGTACCGCACGAGTTACCGCAAGGATTACCGCACACACTCACATTGGGGGGGAAAATATTTTTTAAACAGGCGGGGTCCATCGCACCCATGTGAGGGTGCGGTAAAACTTGCGGTAAACCATTGATGTACAACAAGGTTAATTCAACAGATAACCTTGAAAGTCAACACAATTGCTTCAGTTTGATCCGATACTGATAGTGGGTAACTCGCCTGCTACTAGGCTAGAACTCCTCGCTCCAGATTTCCCGAATGGTGCCCCAATTTTCTTTTGATTTATTTCACATTTTTAATTTTTTTCAGCTTACCACATTATATAAAAATAAAAAAAAACAAAAAAAAAACATAATATTAAAAAAAATTGAACAGGATGATAATTATTTCTTTCAATCATTCCTCCCCTCCCATCGTGCCTCCCGAAA
This sequence comes from Osmanthus fragrans, assembly GCA_019395295.1. Classification (NCBI taxonomy): domain Eukaryota; kingdom Viridiplantae; phylum Streptophyta; class Magnoliopsida; order Lamiales; family Oleaceae; genus Osmanthus; species Osmanthus fragrans. The sequence goes on along the minus strand of CM033360.1, from coordinate 2,099,436 downwards.
ACTCCAAGGATAGTAGCAGTTGCCCTAATCTCATCTCATTGCCATCAGTAAGCCGGATAATACATTTGTGCATTAAGCATCTGAATATTGTAACATAGTGGTCTCACATGACTCGATTTCTCTACCTGCTACTATTAAACTCGTAAAATAAATTTAAAGTAGAAGTAAGATTGAAATTTATTCGAAAGAACCAACTTTTTGATGTTCAAGAACACAATTGGCTCATGAAAGAGAGACGCTAACAAACACTACACGGGAGAGCGGAAGAGAGGGTGAGCACGAGCACGAATATGTAATCCTTAATCAGACGACATAACATGGATGTTCCAAGGATACATGAATACCTGAAACTTAGGTCAGCAATTTGGCAAACACAAAAGCGTTTGTTTCAAGAATGCTAAATACCATGTAGTTTCGAAAATAGAAAAAGACTAACAAGCAAACTATAAAAGCAGACCAGCATTTGCCGCATTGTTATCAACACTCGATAGGTTCTGCTTTCTTATGCGCCATTTTCTGTTTTCTGCACCATCATGTGAACATATGTAAGAAGGTATTTTCATTTAACCAGACCTCAAAATTTAGAAAACGGAAATGCCACACTAGAGCTTACATTAGAATCAAATGGCTGCATCTTGTTCATCTTAGCGAATATGTTCCCATAAAATTGGGCATCCTTCTTATTGAACTCCTTCACCTTCTGCTTGAGAGCTTTGTACTCCAGCTTCACATCCCTATTTCAATTACAGCATGGAGACCTTATAACTAGAGATTCAACAGTCGAAGACAGAAAGAGAGGTAGGGAGAGTTCTGCCGTCACCTGTTGTCAGGGTCAATTTCAAGAGCTTTCTTAATATCAAATTCGGCCAAATCCAGATCGGCCATGTTCATGTATGCTTGAGCCCTTCTGTAAAGTGCCTTCACGTTTGTACTCTCGAGTTCCAACACCTTCACACACTCTCCTCATTAAACAAATGAAATCCATGATTTGAAAAGGCAATTAAAAGAAACCAATTATCCAGCTGCTCAAACCTTTGTACACAGCTTCTCTGCCTGCTTATAATCTTTCAGTTTCAATTTGCAAGCTGCATTGTTCAGGTTGCAAGTGATCTTCAGTGTTTTGGACTGTTTCTTTTCCTCCTCACTGAAAGAGGTGTCATACTCAATGTACTTGGCAGCCTGAGTTCAATATCCCCCATGTGAGGCACATGACTTGTAGAAACACAGCAAATACTATTTTGCTATCAAATCAAATGGTGTCAGATTCCCTTGGGATTTATTACCTTTTCATATCTCTTTGAGGCTCTCACATATTTCCCAGCCTTGAACAGCTCATTGCCTTCTTCCTTTTTCTTACCAGCAGCCTCAATCTTTTCTTGGGTGTTCATATCCCAAGATTCCTTTTCCTAAAAGGATGCCAAAAATTGTTGGGAAAACAATCCGAGGGCTGAGGATAAAATTGGAAATAACACTCCAATATAACATGCTGACCTTTTCAAAAGAGACAAGCTCGATATCATAGTACACAGTTGAGTTTGGAGGAATAACAGCCAACTCTTGTTCCGACTTGGATGAACCAAAAGCATACTCAGGTGTAATTGTCAGTAGTGCTACCTCTCCCTTCTTCATTGTCATTACAGCCCTGTCCAACCCCTCTATGACTTGCTCTGTTCAAAAATGCACAAAGATTAAAAACAAGTACATTCAAAATGGAGAAATGATCTCCTAAGCACCATTGCTTAGCATAAATTAAGCAACAACGACATGACACATCAATTAATTGGTGGATCATTTATTTCAACCTACCGTGAACTTATTCACCAATTAACTGATGTACGATGTCAATGGTGATTAGGATATCATTTCTATTCATATCTATTACAAGAAGATTAAAGGCAGAAGCTCCAATATGAATACCTTCATCTGTCTTGAATTCAAAAAGATCATCATCCTTTTCCCCATGACCTTTCTTAATGAAGACAGTACCATCTTCTAGCTTTCCAATCAATTTCACTAGCAGGTCCATAAAAAAAGATACCATTAGACAGACATGGTCTACAGATAGAAAAAACACAACTCACTAAGACATAATAAGATGCCTACATTTTACAACAGCTCCTTCATTTGGGCGGTCATATCCCTCCCCTTCTTTCAATGTCTTCTTAACAACCTTCTTGTCATCTGTGACATTGGAAACTGTCTTCCACGATACCAACTCCAGAGTGATGTTCAATGTCGCATTTGGTGGAACAGCTCCAGCACCATCAGAGGCTGGTTTGCCTTTCTCGCCAAATGCATCTGCCATAGAAAAGTACATATAGACTTGAACCTCTGCCTAAATTATTTGATTACCAATTTAGAGATTAACAAATTTCAAAATTGGTTCTTACATTGTGGTTTGACTGTGAGGAGGACCTTTTCACCCTTCTTCATCGTCTTCACAGCCTTGGCGAGAGCAGGACAAAAGTGACCTGAATACAAATGGTTATTTTAAAAAACAGAGAGACACAGCTGCTACATGGCCAACAAAATTCGAAGTTTACCCTCTCCAACAGTAAATTCAGTTCCATCTGATTTCGCAATTACAGTACCATCCTCCAATTGAGCCTCATATTTAACTGGAATGCAAAATAAAGTCCAGTTAATGATATATTGAATCATCGCCTAACCAACTTAACCAACTTTGAAGAGGGTGATTCACGTACCAAGCACTTCATCAAGATCCTTGGGATTCTCCCATTTCTCTCCCTCTGTGAGGATCTTTTTGAATAGTCCACCATCCTTGCAGATGTCTTTTACACTGACCCAGGTCAGCAATTCAACATCAAACTGTAGAGTGGCATTTGGAGGAATAGTAGGAGGAGAACCAGATTCACCATAAGCCAATTCAGGAGGTATGGTGAAAATGGCATTTTCACCCTTCTTCATTGTTTTGATTCCTTGGTCCCATCCCTTGATTACTTGCCCTGCACAAGACAGAATCTCAATGCATCTACACTATCTATCTTAGGAAAATGAAACATTAAAGATGCATCTCTTCGACTTCCAATAATCTCATCATAAAGTCCACCCACAAGCTGGGGAAATAAAGTGCTAGATTGCACCCCAGAGGTTTTACCTTCATCTCTCTTACTTGTCGGATGTGAAAGTGTTCAAAAATAATTATGGGAGAACCCAAGATAGCTACTCCCCCTTTTTACTATAATTGGACCAGAGAGATAAAATTAGATCACATTGCTGGACATGAATTCAAGAACACGTATACATTTCTTTAAATGAAAAACAAGAACACACATACTCAATATAACCAAACAGTCAAACACAGTTTACCATTTTGACAACAAAGAAAAAAGATAGTAAGACCCGGTTAAGTTCGTTGTTTTCAGCTTAGTCCACCCCATCAGTCATTCTAGCACATCAGGGTCCAGCCATGTACCATTGATACTAGATTTGCACAAGCTCTATGGACCATATAGGAACAAACATGGATAACACCTTTATTCTGGATTACCTTAAAATGCGCCAAATGGTTATGCATTTCCCGGAAGTGACAACGATAGTTCTTTTTAAAAAAACATGTTTTGAATTTTGCAGGTTAATCTTATTTGAAACTAAATACAGAGATACTACTACTTACTTCTAACATTAAACTTTGAAAACCAAAAACACAAATTCCATTTAGGACGAGCATTAGAGATATCATAATTCACACAAAACAAGCATCTGAAACACGAAATATTAATTTTAAATAAAATCCACCTCATGTTTCAAATTTTCTTCAGCAAATGAAAATATATAATAACCTAAAATCATCGTACCTTGGCCAAGAGTGAACTTGAATGGCGTTTCCCTGTCACGACTTGAGTCAAACTTTGTACCATCTAGCAGGGTTCCAGTATAATGAACTGAAAAATTCCCAGAATGCAATCAATTAACAAACATCAAAAATTACACAGCATAATAAAATAATTAGCAAAGGCTTGATCAAATTACTGATTTACCTTCAACTTCGTCTCCATTTTCGGGGGTATCCCAGCCTTCCCCTTCCTTGACAAGCTTCTTCTTCAATCCTTCATTTCCGATCTCCTTTTCCTCCCCAACCTTCATGTAGGAACTGGCTTCCGGCATATCCATATCATCCATCCCCTCTCGTGGCGGCATCTCGAAATCTTCATCCATTTTTTTTTTCTCTAAAACGTGATCAGAAAAGCTTCTTAAGACTGGAAATCGAGACAACAAAGTTTGCAAGAATGCACAAGGGTGGCGCTTCGTAACAAGTGAGAGAAAATGGAAAACTCTGGAGAGTCCTACGAGGGTTTACTCAGTGAGTGTGGGTCACGTGTCGAAGCTTCAAGAATAACATTTTATTGATTTTTTTATTTTTTATTTTTTTGCACAAATTTAGCCCCTGTTTGATATCTATTTTCATTTTCATTCTTTTACTCATTTTCAATCACATATTTTTCAATAAAATAATATTTTTCATCACATCGATAACTTTTCCTTCTTTTTCAATCACATATTCACCATCTATCACATCAAAAAAATTCATTTTTTCTTAAAATGACTATCAAACACGGACTTATTTAACTTTTACAGAAATGTTAATTGTAGAATGAGAGGTGCTTCCATTGGACTACTTATAAAAGCTGTTTTGGAAAAATTAAAATTAAATTAAATTTGTTAGTTGAAAAATAATTAAAGAAAAACGTAATTTAAAATTAACCATAAAAAATCTGGAAAAAAAAAAAGAGAGAAGTTCCAATTTAATTAAGGGGAATTTTCATAAATGTAACAAATTTTGAAAATCTTTCAAAAAATTTCATTTGTACTAAAATTGTTCAAAAATATCACTTTTGTATTGTGAAAGGTCCAAATTTTTCTTGCAAAAACCTTTTGGAGCATTTATTACATGAGTTGAATATCATGATTGTGATGATTTAATTTCCATATTTTATACTAATATATATGTACATTATATTCAAAAAATTTGTAATTTTGGTAATAAAAAAAAATGGAAGCACACGAATGATCGTCCTCAAGAGGGATGCCGGCGAAGTAACTGATCGTCCTCATGTTTTTAGGTTTTCTGGCGACGGACAATATATCATCTTCTCCGACGACTCCCGACAGTTGAAATGTCGAACTAGACATTTCGAAACTATCGGAAATGACATTTGAACTGTCGAAACCCCACATTTTAAAATTGGAGTAAAGAATTGGTCAACAATATCAGGCTTCCCTCCAAAAATAAGTGGGTTACTTGCTACGTGTGAAAATCACATGCTAAAAAAATTCAACATTTTCAGAGTTTCTATAGAATTGTTGGAGGATATGAATGGTATTAAAATTTCTGCGAGGGGTAAAAATGTACAAAATTGACATTTTTGATATGCAAAAAAAGTGACATTTTTGTAATTAGATACAAGAAAATTGATACCTACTGTAATTTTCTCTTTAATTTACAACCGTATTGCAAAATAATCTTGCCCCTCTTCTCAACGATGCGGGGGAGGGGGGGAAACGATTTTAAGGCGGGAGACACTTCTCATCCAGGTTAAGTGTGGATCAGGATGGAGATGAGCCGGGAAAATCTCAAGCAGGCTGTAGAGCGACTAGACAAGCCTCGTCCACGACTCACCTTGTTTGCCACCCCTATTAATTGAAGAGACGACTCGCATTTGTCACGTCAATTCTCTTTATCTAATAACGAGAAAATAAAAAATTCAACTTAAATTGAGCATTTTATAGGAACTTAATTTAGATTAAGAGCTTATTTGGCAACGCTTTTATTAATGCTTCTGCTTCTTGTAGAAAGACTTTTTGTGAAAATCATGTAACTTCTTAAGAAAATAATTTAAATGTGTTTAAAAGCAAACTTAGTCTTAAAAATAGTTTTTAACTTTTTAAAAATCCTGCCAAATGAACTCTAACTATCACCTAAATAAATATAAAGTGATAGTCAACTTATAGCAGTGTTATTCCATATCCAAGCGATACCTTCATGGCAATAGTTATTGGGTTAGGGTTTTGCCACTTTGCCCCCCTCCTTGACAGAGGGGGTGACCGAACCCTCACAATAGGGGCGTGAGGCCAATTTGGTTAGGATTTTGCCACTTTGCCCTCCTCCTTGACAGAGGGGGTGACCGAACCCTCACAATAGGAGGGTGAACCTCCTTGACAGAGGGGGTGACCATAGTATAACCCTAGTTATTAAAGAGCTAGGTGACCTTTTTTGTTCCAAAACAACATTAATAGCATCCTCGGTCCACTTTATGAAGATTTTCAAAATGAGACACAGGATCTCCTTCAATAAACAAAAAATTTAATCTGAAATAACAAAATATCCCGTCTACTGTTACTAGGTAAATTAAAACCCGAGAACTCTCAAGAAGGCTACGAGGAACTACAGAAACGACTCTTTTAAGTTACAGTTCACTGTCATTTGATTTCCCACTGGATGTTTTCCCATTAACTCCTACCAGCTCGGCGTCAAAGATAAGTGTAGCACCCCCTGAATAAGTTAAGAAAATAAATATTAGGCCAAATACGAAACCTCAGGTTCAGATCATACAAGAAAAACAAAAGAAGGTGACTGAACCTTTTAACATTCTTAACAGTAAAATTTGGGCTTAACAAATTTAGCAAAGGAAAAACGATAGCATGTCATCTAGCATTCAGTATAGGTGTTTTTTCTCATTTGATAATTGCCATCTCACTTACAGGTAGCAAACTCAAAAGCAGGAAACCGGCTTGCATTACAGCAAAAGAATATATAAGCAACTAAACTAACACAATTGAGAGCATAATATAGCTCCTTATAGTCTACCCTATATGCATAGCAAGAAGAGTGTAAAGAGAAATTTGAGCTGATTACCTGGGATGGTAGGAGGCGACCCCTGATCCCCATAACCAAGTTTAGAAGGAATTTTCAACTTCCTCTTCTCTCCTAAGCACATTCCCAGCAGCCCCTGGTCCCATCCTGCAATATAGCAATTTGATATAATAAAAGAAACTTCAGTGGACCTGCTGTTTAAGTGATTCAAACTGTTACTTATCAAAATATCGTAATAATTAAGAGGCAACTTTGTCCTCACGCCTTGGGCTCTGGGGCGTGTTGGCTTGATTAATAGCAGCCAGGCCCAGATACACCAATTTCAAATTGTGCAGGAACAGTACTATCCAAAGGCAGTACCAAGTGCTCGCATATGTGCTGTTTGGCCCATATTAGTCAGACACAATTCTAGTGGCCAGCTTGACTTGGAATTAGACAAGTTTTGAATGAACACATAATGGCTCTCCAACAATAGCTTAAACTTTTATATGAGATGGTTAAGACAGTATCAGAACCAAACAAACACCTGGTTAGTCCTCAGTTAGTTATTTATGAAAATTGTGCATGCGTCAGATCATTTTTCAGTCAAATGGTGAGGAGGTGTGCTAGAGACAAGATTTTAAATGAATAGACGAGGCCCCCCTCTAATAGCTTAAGCTTTTAGACGTCGGCAACAACCACTTGTTCAGATGAAGTGCTTTTATAAGGCTACCAAATGTCAACAGTGCAATAAGGCTACCAATTTGTTTGAAAGATGTGCTTTTATACAAAGGACATCAAGTCCCCAGAAAAAGATCTGCGAATTGAGCTTTCTTCAAGTTTTATTTACTTGCTGGATAGCATAAAAGGATGGATAACTACAACAGTAAGAATGACACAATATGATATAACAGGTAATAACCTTTAATCACTTGACCACCACCAAGCTCAAATTCAATAGGATCACCCCTTTCAAAGCTTGAATCAAAAACAGTTCCATCTGTAAGCTTTCCCTGCAGATTGCACCCACATCAGTGAAGTAAAAGAGAAAATCTTAATTGAAAACTTTTCTGTGATATAATATCCAAATCCTATTGAGTGAATTATAGACAGTTCAAATGCCCAGATATGTAAAAAAAAAACTAATATATTTTGAAAGTAACATCTAGAGATGATGATTTATTTATCCACATCAGAAGAGGAAAACACAAACACTCTCTCTGTTATATGGCTACTTTGTATAATTTTTGCAATCAGCTGCAACAAAATTAATTTTGAGTCTTTTTTTGGCCAAATATATGCACTAGCATTAACTGTTAGATTATGTGTTCCAAATCTGACAACATATCAACACTAATTTATCATCATAGGCAGTTTGCATCACCCAACTTCTCAAGAACATTTATAACAAAACAAAGTTACACTCTTGCATTGGGAGTAAGGAACCATTCCTATTTTTCTTTTAACTTAACAATGGCATGAGTATTCAATCACTTGCTATTTTAAGATATACTTAAAAGCACATTCCCAAAAAACACAACTTCCTCTAAGATAAAGCAATGAAGAGTAGATAAGAGGAAAATATTATATTGGATTTATTGTGATTTTGGGAAAGGAGCATTACAAAAAAACTTAATTATACTCACCCTATAGTGTACTTTCACTTTGTCACCCTTGTGAGCCTGAACCTCACAAGTTGCGGGCTTATGCTGCAGCACCAAAACAAGATTGTTATTTACAAGTGTTGAGCGAAAAAAAAAAAAATTAAAAAGAAAACAAAAGGATAAAGAACATCATCTCAACAAATATTGAACCACTGATCTTTTCAAGAGTCGTAGTGAAAGATAATATCAAAATGATGTAGAGGAAAGCACACGTGAAACAGTAAAAAGAAGAATATTTTAAAGCAGTAAGAGATCAATAGTTCAAGTTGTACAACATTTAACAAGACATTGGTCTGCTATCGAATCTTACAGGTTATTGAAGCTTATCCCTCATTGAGAAGTTCTAACCTCCAGAACAACTATGTGAGCCAGTATGGCTATTCACTTAATGATATTGTCCATGTGAAGACTGCTTTGGTATTAAGGCTAGGCTCTGGGCAATACTATTCACGTTAAATCAAGTTCCTGAGTGTTTTACCTTTTAATCATGTCAATATTATAGCTATTCTAATTCTTGCTAGAGTTGCATAGCACTACAATTATTCTTGTTTTTGACATAGCTGCACAATCATTCTTCCTAGCTGTCCATAGCCACATATTATTTATGATGTATTATGAGTTGATATTGAATTTTAATAAATTTTTGTCATTTTTTTATTTGATGTGAGAATTACGCCTCAAAACGCTTCGAGACTTGTACCTCACCTCATGAAGAAAAATGCCCCAGAACCCAATTAGGCCTTTTTAAACATTAGAGGTATGGTAAACTGTTGCTGTCAATGATTACACAGTCAAAAAATTTCACAACAAGAGCTAAATAATCATATGTTACACAAGAAACTAGATCAAAACATCAATGTCTTGATCCTGGAGAGCGTTCAACCAAAGCTCATGATACATCTATATATAATTATAAGTGAACCTCTTGAATTTAAATAGGTGAAAAACAGAAAATCAATTGCTTCCAGTAAACCCTAAGGAAATGTATGTATACGTTTTAATCACTATTCACTCATAAAAGAACAGCCAACAGTTCTACCACACTAAAGAATTAGGACTCGTCAAATCACCTTATCATTTTCATACACAGCAATATAGACCAAAAAACTTTAAAAAATCATACTTCGACAAAACAAAACTTGTATAATTTACCTTCACACCGATCTGCAGCTCCGTTACATCCCCGGATTTCTTAGCCGCAACTAAACAAAACGAAAATTGAAAAAGCACATTATAATTTCATATTAAACATTCAGAAATTAGCTGATTCGGCTTAAACAACAACATTTATAAATTACTCAGATCTATAAAGAAATTAGTAGGAAAAAAAAAACAGCAGTAACAAAATTACAAAGCTAAATTGAAATTAATTTACCTAATGTAATAAATACGAAAAGGAGAAGAACGAGTTTCATTATGAGAAGTTTTAATTTTCTTTCTATTTCTCTATTTGATTATTTATCTGTCTATGAACTTTATGGATTCTCCAGAATTAGAGGCCCAACGTAATAAAATGCTAAAACTGCTAATCATAGTTTGCCACGTGGGAAGAATGACAAGCCTGCACTGAATAACCCTAAAACGGCGTCGTTTCTAGTTTAGGAATGTGTTTGGATACAATAATAGATGGAATGGAAAAAAAATATGTACGAAGGAAAAATGAGAATTACATCAAGAGAAACTCTTGCTGTACAGAATGATTTTGTATAGAATTTATACAAATGAGATACAATAAGGGCTCGTTTGGCCTTCATTCTATTCTCATTTTTTTTCTCTTTCTTTATTTCAACCACACATTTTTCAAATAAAATAATATTACACACAAATCTAAAAATTTTCATCATTTTTCCACCACACATTCTTCCATCAATCACTATTCCAAAAATTCTATTCTCATTAAAATCAATATCAAACACACTCTAAGAGGTGGATGGATGATTTTTTAGACAATAAAATACTCACATGGACCCCACTATCTGTAAAAATTCTACACACTAAAGTACAATCAGAATTTTTCTTACATCAATTCAAGAATTCAACCCCACCCCTCTGCCACCATGCAAAGATTTCTTGTCTCTCTCACGTCCTAAAGAGAGCCAACCACCTCCACCACCCCTGCCACCGCCGGAAAAAAAGTCTCCTCCAAATGAACGAAAACAGATACAAATCCACCATAATCCTTTATGACACCCTCATTTCTATAATCACAATCGCCACCTTCCTCCACTACGTCTCGGCCGACGACGCCACCATTATGGCCGCGCTTGCTAAATCTCTCTCCTCTCCGCCTTCTGGTTGGTTTGGCTCCAAGCCCTGCAAATGGCAAGGCGTTGATTGTGATTCCTCAGGCAAAATCAGCTCCATTAGTCTCCCTTCCATGTCTCTCACAGGACAAATTCCATCAAATTTGAACCAACTTTCTAATATCAAATCCCTTCATCTCCAAAACAACCTCTTTTCGGGCCCCTTACCGTCTTTGTCCAACCTCGCTTCCCTCCAAGATGTCAATCTTGATGGCAATAATTTCAGTTCTGTCCCTCCTGATTTTCTGTCAAGATTAACAAGTTTACAAACATTCAGCATTAATAATAACTCAAATCTCTCTCCCTGGATAATCCCTGATACCCTCAAGGATTCAACATCCCTTGTTAGTTTTAATGCAGGGAAGGCTAATCTTGTTGGCCAAATTCCAGATATTTTTGGATCCTTTCCAAGTTTACGGAACCTGAGACTTTCATTTAATAACCTCACAGGGTCATTGCCTCTTTCATTTTCCAATTCCGGGATTCAGAATTGTGAGAATTATAAATGGTTCTCTTAACCTCTTGTATTAAATGTGAGCCCTTGGATCAAAATGGTTGGTTGAGATTGATTGGTAGATATTTTATCTAACTTGCTTGAGAAGCTTCAAACACATTTGAATCCATAAACCTACCAACTCCATCTCTCTCCCATGTGAGTGAAGCTAGGGCAAGAAAGGTGAGGCCAAACCTTCTCCAAAAAGACTCTCTCTTCTCCTCTCTTTCTCTCTCTCGTTTTCTACCTTATTCAAGAGTGTAGTGGTGAGCTTGAGGTGAGTTTTGGGTTGTAGAATACCTTGGTATCTTAGGCATGAAATAGGGCTAAGTTGAGGTGGTGATTCAAGAGAGTTTAGGGTCGATTTTGGTGGGTTCTTTGCCGGTTCTTCTAGCTATCTCTTGGTGGGGTGATTTGTATTGCGTGGAAGCTGTTCCTGAGCCTACAAATCGACCATTAACAAGGAAGAAGAAGCTCCAGATTTTCGGCCATTGTTGGAGCTTCCATTTTCAGTTTTTCGTGTTCTTGGTTTATGCATTGGATGTTGATGTATATGATGTATTTGTTTGTTTAAACACCCATAATCCTAACAAACTGGTATCAGAGCTTGGTTGGGGTGTTTGTGAGGCCAAAAACTGACCAGAAAACCAGAAGAAATCGGCCAGAAACGAACCAGAAAATTGGAGAAGAAGCAGTCCCGAAATCTGTTGAAAAACCAGAACTTCAAACGCGATTTCCCGTCAAACCAGAAGGAATTTGGAAATTCCGAGACCACCGGGGTGCTCTGCAGACTGAGGAGAACATTCGTAGGTGGCGCGTGAAAATCCAGCGACTGACCCATTTTTCGGCGACGGCGCGTGGGGCGCGTGGGCGGTTTTTCGGCGACGGTCCCTTCAGGCAGAATACTTATTTTGATGTCCTGAACGTATTGATGTGTTTAGTTTTGTGTTTCAGGTTATACAGAAAAGGTTGAATGATTTTGCCCCTGGCTTGACGTCTTTGGCGATTCGGTTGTGAAACTTTGGTATATTTACTGTTTTTCAACAGTAGTTTGGTAAGATTATTCTAAACTCTCTATTAGGATAGGTTTGGTATTTTTTTTATCGGTTTATGCATGATTGCTTGGTTGCTTATTTGTGAATTCCGTTGATTGAATTCTTGTGATTAATTCGTGACCTGAAAGCATATTTAATTGCATTATACCTGTTTCATCGTTGTTCTTCATTCCTGAACATTGGTTTTTTAACTCTGCATTTGTATTTTATTTGATCATCTGAAAAAGATTTTTTCAAAACCTTTTCTGTTATGTCCACGAGTACAGGCCACTCTTTTACAGAATCTGTAATGGGTTCGAGGGTCGAATTATCGCAATTCGATGGAAAGGGGGATTACTCGATTTGGAAACAGAAAATGAGGGCTATTTTGGTCCAACAGAGAGTTGCTAAAGCTCTTGATGATCCTGCTACATTTTCTGATGAGTTAAAGGCTAAACCACATGAAATTGAAGACATGAATGAAATTGCTTACAGTTCTATAATTTTGCATTTATCTGATAACATTGTAAGACAAGTTGATAATGCCAAAACTGCTAGAACTTTGTGGACTGAACTAGATGCCTTATTCTTGACTAAAACTTTACCTAACAAGATATATCTGTTGGAAAAGCTGTTTAGTTTTAAGATGGATCCCGGGAAGGATGTCGAGGGGAATTTGAGTGACTTTAGCATAATTGTTAAGAGTCTGGCTCATAATGATAAAAAATTTGCCGATGAGGATTTAGCTGTCATATTGCTAAACTCTTTGCCCGAATCTTATAGAGAAATGAAAAATGCCATAAGATATGGTAGGGACACTCTCACTCAAGCTATTGTCACGGATGCTTTAAAATCAAGAGGACTTGAATTAAAAAGAGACAATAGAACTTATTCTCGTGAAGAAAGTTTATTTGTTAGGGGAAGATCTGAAAAGAAAGAATTTAACTTCCATAACAAGAAGGGGAGAGGGAAATCCAAAATGAGATCCAAATCTAAAGATAAGAGCGGTAAGAAATGTTATCACTGTGGAAAGTTGGAACATTTCAAGAAAGACTACTTTGAGTGGAAAAGGAAACAAAGAGACCCAAACAATACTGATCAAGATAATGCTGCCATTGTGTCTGAATTTGACAGTTTGCATGTCCTTAATGTGTCTGAGGAAGAATTTGATAAAAATTGGATCCTAGACACAGGGTGCACTTTTCATATGTGCCATGAGAGGTCTTGGTTCTATAACTACAAAGAGACTGAATCTAGGAAGGTCTACATGGGAGACAATAATTCTCAAAATGTGGTTGGAGTTGGTGACATAGCCATCAGGATATACGATGGAGCCGTCACGCAGCTCAGAAATGTTAGATATGTTCCTAATTTAAAGAGGAACCTCATTTCCTTAGGTTCTCTTGAAGATGAGGGATATACCTTCAAGTCTAGTAACAAAATTTTGAAAATTATGAGGGGTTCTCTCATAGTTATGAAAGGACCTAAAAGGAATGGGTTGTACTATCTGGAGGGTAGAATTGAAATACCACTTGATTCTAGTCTTCTTACTGTGAGTAAAGACAAGACTGAACTTTGGCATAACAGAATGGGTCACATTGGGTTTAAAGGGCTAAAAGCTTTAAATAATCAGAAATTGCTTGGAAAGGATGATATTGAAGCAATGGATTTCTGTGAAACATGTGTTTTGGGTAAGTCCCATAAGGTGAGCTTTGAAGCTAGCACTCATAGGACCAGCAGACCATTGGACTATGTTCATGCTGATCTATGGGGTCCGGAGAAGCACTCCACATTTGGTGGGAGCAAGTATTTCTTGTCCTTAGTGGACGATTACTCGAGAAAGGTTTGGATTTACCCTTTGAAGGCTAAGTCGGAAACCTTTGAAAAATTCAGAATTTGGTTGAAGTCTGTGGAAAATAAGCTAGATAAGAAGCTTAAAACTTTGAGAACTGATAATGGGCTTGAATTCTGCAATTTTGAATTTGACAACTTCTGTAAGCAGAAAGGTATAACAAGACACAGAACTGTTAAATACACACCTGAACAGAATGGGGTCGCTGAGAGAATGAACAGGACCATAATGAACAAAGTTAGGTGTATGTTGATTAGCTCTAGCCTTGCAAAAGGCTTTTGGGCTGAAGCTGCAAGTACTGCAGCTTACTTGATTAATAGGTCTCCGTCCAGCAGTATAGGGTTTAAGACCCCACATGAGTTATGGACGGGAGAGCCTCCAAATCTAGAACACTTGAGGGTGTTTGGATGTGCTGCATTTGCACACCAATCTGAAGGAAAACTTGAGCCGAAGGCGGTCAAGTGTGTGATGTTAGGGTATCCCGAGGGTGTGAAAGGCTATAGACTATGGGTTTTAGGGGTTCAAGGTATTAAGATTATTAACAGCAGGAATGTAGTCTTTAATGAATCTGAGATGCCATGCCTAAAACAGAAAACTGATGAAACTAACAAATCTGAAACTGAAAAGAGTATTCAGACTAAGGTGAAGCTTACTAAGTTTGATTCACCTACACCTGGGAATGAGGTTAATGACCCTATACATCAAGAACCTGAAAATGAAGATGAGGCTGAAAATGAAACTGAACTTGAACCTGAAGGGGTGACTGAACTTCAAGAAACCATTGAACCAGTTGAAGTTGAACATTTTAATGATCAGCCACCTAATCAAGATTATCAGCTTACTAGGGATAGGGGGAGGAGGCAAATCAGGCCAAATCCTAGATATGAATCCCTAAACATGACTGATTTTGCCTTAGTTTCAGGTGAAGCCCTTGAACAAATAGAACCTGATAGTTTTGAAGAAGCTGTGAATGGAAAATATTCTGAAAATTGGTTAAAAGCTATGCAGGAGGAAATGAAATATTTGAGCGATAACAGAACCTGGAAACTCATTAAAAAACCTAAAGATCAAAAATTGGTTCCTTGTAAGTGGATTTACAAGTTAAAGGAGGGTTTGAGCCCTACTGATCCGGTGAGGTTTAAGGCGAGGTTAGTGGCTAAGGGTTATACTCAAAGGGAGGGTGTGGATTATAATGAAATATTTTCACCCGTGATTAAGTACAAGACAATCAGATTAATGTTGGCTCTTGTGGTTCAATTCAATTGGGAACTTGAACAACTCGATGTAAAAATTGCTTTTCTACATGGGGAGTTGGAAGAGGATATCTTCATGAGCCAACCACAAGGTTTTGTGGCTAAGGAAAAATTTGATTATGTGTGCAAGTTAGAGAAATCTTTGTACGGGCTGAAACAGAGCCCAAGACAATGGTACAAGAGATTTGATGCTGATGTGCTGAAAATAGGGTTTAAAAGAAGTGAATTTGATGCTTGCTTGTATTTTAATGACATAAAGAGCGGTTGTGAGGTTTACTTGCTGCTTTATGTGGATGATATGCTTTTGGCTGGACCTAGCAAGTCTCAAATTAATAAACTGAAAGATCTTTTGAAATCTGAATTTGACATGAAAGATTTAGGGAATGCTAGAAAGATTCTAGGGATGGTGATAACAAGGGACGTGGCGAAGAATAGGTTAACTATTTCACAGGAAGCTTACTTGAACAAAGTTGTGACAAAATTTGGTATGAAAGACAGTAAAATTGTGAATGTGCCTCTTGCCAGTCATATGAATTTATCACATGCTCATTCGCCTAAATGTGAGTCTGAATTAAAGGAGATGGAAAATGTGCCGTATGCTAATGCTATAGGTTCTGTCATGTTTTCTATGATTACTACTAGACCTGATCTTGCTTTTTCCATCAGTCTCCTAAATAGATTTATGTCTAATCCTGGTAAGCCGCATTGAGCTGGTTTGAAATGGCTATTGAGGTATTTGGTTGGGACTTTAAATCTGGGCTTAGTTTATGAGAAAAGATCTGAGGGGTTAACTTTAAAAGGCTATGTTGATGCTGACTTTGCTGGTAATAAAGACAGTAGGAAATCAACTACAGCATACTTCTTTACCCTAGGTGACAATTTTATAACATGGAAGTCACAGTTGCAGCCTTTAGTTACTTTGTCAAGTATTGAGGCAGAGTATGTTGCCATAACCGAGGCGGTTAAGGAATGTATTTGGTTGAAAGGAATCTTAAAAGAATTGAACTTCATGCATGATACACCTATTATGTTTACTGATAGTCAAAGTGCTTTATTGCTTTGTAAAAATCCTGTTTATCATGAAAGATCTAAACATATTGAGGTGAAGTATCATTTTATTCGTGAGAAATTGTCTCAAAATGAAGTTAAACTTGTTAAAATTCACACTGATAGGAATCCCTCTGATGTGGGAACTAAAAGTCTACCTGCAGGTAAATTTAAATTATGCTTATCTTTGTTACATATTGATACGGGTTAATTTTTTCTTGCAGGTAGTGGGCGATGATGATGAACAGTTCTTCCATGTGCAAATTCGCAACCAAGAGAGTGTGTTATGAGAACCAAGGTGAAGAATGTGAGAATTATAAATGGTTCTCTTAACCTCTTGTATTAAATGTGAACCCTTGGATCAAAATGGTTGGTTGAGATTGATTGGTAGATATTTTATCTAACTTGCTTGAGAAGCTTCAAACACATTTGAATCCATAAACCTACCAACTCCATCTCTCTCCCATGTGAGTGAAGCTAGGGCAAGAAAGGTGAGGCCAAACCTTCTCCAAAAAGACTCTCTCTTCTCCTCTCTTCTCTCTCTCGTTTTCTACCTTGTTCAAGAGTGTAGTGGTGAGCTTGAGGTGAGTTTTGGGTTGTAGAATACCTTGGTATCTTAGGCATGAAATAGAGCTAAGTTGAGGTGGTGATTCAAGAGAATTTAGGGTCGGTTTTGGTGGGTTCTTTGCCGGTTCTTCTAGCTATCTCTTGGTGGGGTGATTTGTATTGCGTGGAAGCTGTTCCTGAGCCTACAAATCGACCATTAACAAGGAAGAAGAAGCTCCAGATTTTCGGCCATTGTTGGAGCTTCCATTTTCAGTTTTTCGTGTTCTTGGTTTATGCATTGGATGTTGATGTATATGATGTATTTGTTTGTTTAAACACCCATAATCCTAACAAGAATCTATTGCTCAACAATCAGATGATAGGACTTTTAGGTACAATAGATGTCCTCGAGACGATGTCACAGTTGACAGAGGTTTGGCTTCATGTGAACAAGTTTTCGGGTCCAATTCCAGACCTTTCTGCTTGTACAGAATTGTATGATATAGCTTCGGGATAATTTTCTCACCGGTGTGATTCCTGATTCTTTTACAAAGCTTCCCAAGCTCAAAACTGTCATGTTGTAGAACAACGTATTTCAGGGTCCACAACCTGGTTTTTCAAATGGTGTCCAAGTGAGTCTTGGAACTTCTAACAATTTTTGTAATCCTAGTCCCAGTCCATGTGATCCACAGGTGACTACTTTGCTTGAGGTTGCTGGAGCATTGGATTATCCATTGGCATTGGCACAATCTTGGAAAGGGAATATTCCTTGTCAGAACTGGATACATATTTCCTGTGATGTGAAGGGGAGTCTGACTGTTATCAATTTTGCGAAACAGAATTGGGTTGGGACCATATCGCCTGCCATTACCAATCTCACTGAAATAAAAACTATCCTTTTGAATGACAACAACCTTACCAGTACCATACCAGATGCCCAGTTTGAAGCAGCTCCAGCTTCTTGATGTCTCCAACAACAATCTTTCTGGCAAAATCCCAAAATTTTCTTCAGGTGTTACACTGAAAACAACTGGAAATACGTACATTGGTATAAATTTGCCCCCTAATTCCCCTCCTGGAAGTATATCTAAAGGAGCGAATAATCAATCTGGTACGAAAAAGGGGACTAATTCTTCTCTTTCAACATGGGTGATTGTCGTCTCTGTTGTTGCTGCCATTTTAGTGGTTCTTGTCTTGTGCTTTGCCATTTACAGGCGCTATGCCAAAAAGCGTAGTGCAAAATACAAATGGGTTAATGGAAGTGAAATTGGAAATAGCGAAAAGGAGAATGAGACTAGGGAAAATGTAAAAAGCACAAGTACAAGCGAAGATCCCATTCGAGGTAGTGGTGAAAAGAGCGATTATCATGTGTATGATGGTGGGAATATTACGATCCCAATCGAAGTTCTTCGAGAAGTTACAAATAGCTTTAGTGAGAACAACATTTTGAGTAGGGGCGGATTTGGGGTTGTTTATCGAGGACAATTCCACGATGGGACACGAATAGCAGTTAAGAGGATGAAGTCAATTATTTTAAGCGATAAGGGGATGAATGAATTCAAGGCTGAAATCGAAGTGCTTACAAAGGTAAGACACAAAAATCCTGTCGCACTTCATGGCTTTTGTGAGAATGGGAATGAAAGACTTTTGGTCTACGAGCACATGCCACGAGGGTCATTAGGGCAGCATTTGTTCCATTGGGAGGAGTCGGGGCTTACGCCTCTCACTTGGAACCAAAGAGTGACAATAGCCCTAGATGTTGCCAGAGGAGTCAAATATCTACACAGCTTAGCGCAGCAGAGTTTCATTCATCGAGATTTGAAACCTACGAACATTCTTCTGGGAGACGACATGAGGGCTAAGGTTTATGATTTCAGTTTGGTGAGGAGTGCTCCGGATGGAAAGTACTCAGTCGAGACTCGGTTAGCCGGAACCTTTGGATATCTTGCACCAGAATATGCTGGTATGTATCTGTTTATGTTATTGAATATCATATATTAGAATCTGGCTTTCAAGCAGCAAAATACTCTTCATTCTTAAATCTATACTCCTAGTACATTCATGTTTAAGAAAGTTTAAGCAGGTTCTAGTACTACAAAGTACTAACAAAACAATTATCTTCAATTCCAAACAGCCACAGGAAGAGTGACAATAAAAGTTGATGTCTTTGCCTTTGGGGTGGTTTTGATGGAAATAATTACTGGCCTTAAAGCGTTAGAGGACTTATTACCGGATGACCAAACCCATCTAGTCACCTGGTTCCGCAGGCTAATCCAAAACAAAGACAGTGTAAGAGCCTCCCTTGACCCGACCCTACAGATAGACGAAGAAACCTTCTCAAGTATTTGGAAAGTAGCAGAACTGGCCGGATACTGCACAGCTCGGGAAGCACAACAGAGGCCGGACATGAGCCATGTCTCCATTGGTTGACCACTGGAAACCGACCCTGGAAGAGGAGGAAAATTTCGGCATTGATTTTCACATGAGCCTCCCCCAAGAATTGCAGAAATGGAAAGCTAGTGAAGACACTTCTTCTTCTTCCATGTTCACCAGTGATTTCTATAACAGTAGCAATTAGAGATGCATTCCGCTATTTCTGAAAATATGCTTTTCTTAAATACGTGTAATTAATACTTGATTTTCAGTTCTTTTCTACAAGAAATTTAGGACTAGGAATATACGTGTAATTAATACCTGATGATTTTCAATTCTTGTCAGCAAGAAATTTAGTACAAGGTATATTCGACTTTGCACGGTGTCCTATAAACAAAAAGCAGTGAAAGAAAACTGGGATAGAACTGCATTTTTTTTTATCTCCATTGAACAACTAATGGAGAAAAATACTGTCTTGAACAATACATTTATCGATCGAAATTGAAATTACCTTTGAGTAAAAACATTGAATCCATTTTCACGGCCACTGGACTGAAAACCATGGATGCCAACAAATTTTGCACCACCAGTACTATTTTCTGACCTAGTTCAAGATTCTTAACTTTTAAATTTAAATCAATAAACTTGAGAATGGATACATTCTTTAATGTTTTGACAAAATATGAACACTATTAATGGTACTTTCATGTTTTGACAAATTTACGTATCTAGGAACAAGAATTCAGTATAGGCATATTCGACCCTTAATAGCTTTAATTATCTACACATTCTCTTAAAAGAGGGCTTTGGGATCACTGCTCATTCTTGTCACTTAAGTTTTCACACTTGTCTGGTTTATATTGTTAACTGGTTCGTTCATCCATTAAAAGTAGTTTTTGCTCTCTCTAGCTTTCATCTCCATACCAAAGATAACCCTACCTCACTCCTAAAAAATCTGAGATCTTGAAACCCGAAGGGTTGAAGGAAAGATCTTGACAAGGAAGCTGAAGTATGAAGTGAGGAGACAATCTAATCAAAGACGGGCAAAGAATTTCTTCTACTGGGGTATCTCAGTTTATTATTTTGTCTTTTTTCTTCAATTTTTTTCTGTAAAACCTCTTTTTTGTATTTTTTTTCCCCCTTTTGTGGGGGTGGAAGGTTAATTCAAACCCCCAACCAAAATAGTTTTAATTGCAATAACAAAGAATAAATGGAAACTGCAAAAAATGAAAATGATTGTAATAAAGAAGAACGGCAAAACAGAGTCATTGGTAAATCGGGATTGTGGGCAGGTACGTTGTCGGAGCTGCTGGGGGAGATAATGCAGAGATTGGAGGTAAGCGAGGAACAATGGCCACAGCACCAATACGTCGTTGCATGCAGTCGCGTTTGCAAGAAGTTGAGGAAGGTTACAAAAGACGTGTTCGAAAGGACGTCCGTTAATCCACGGGCTACCAAAATCACTCTCTTCTTGCCTCAAAAAGGCTGAATCTTTATGTTTTTGGTCTATTTTGAAGTACTTATGTTTCAAATTAGTGATTTGGGAATTTCGTGAATTTTGATATTAGTGATCCGAGTCTGGTTTGGGAAGTTGTTCGTTTAATAACTAATGATGAAGAAAAATTAGGAAGTAAATACTTGTATATAAGCATTAATTGTCATTAGTGGAGTACGTTAATGTATTATTGTGCATCTTAAACTCAATGGGTCTGTTATCTTCATAAGGCATAATGTCTAATGTTGTTTTCTTCATGATTATCTGTGTCTTCATATAAGTTTTTCTATTAGGAATTCAATTACCATTGTTTAACATTATTGTTCGTGAGATGAAACCTTCTACTATCATAAGTAGCTCGGTAAATCTTGGTAAGTTCGATTCATTTATGCACCTTGACAAGATATATTTTGCAGGGTTTATTTTCAATTGTAGGGTATTTAACTATCGTGAATATGTATGGATTTCGTTCAATGTATTAGAAATTGATTCTTTATCTTGTTTTACAAATTCCACTTACCTTTGTGTTGTTTTATGGGCAATGACTACCTTTTTCAGCTTTTGCTAATCGGGGATTCTTGTGTTGGGAGATCGTATCTCCTTTAAAAGTTGTTGTAAGTTCCTAATCATTTTGTTATGTTTACCATCCTTCTTTGTTAAACATTTAGGCGTAGCTGGTGTATTTGGCGGCTGTCTATTCAGCGTCACTAACTCTTCGGTATATCTCTTGCTGGAAGTAACCCTGATCCCATTGATAACAAGTGCCTGTATTCCGTAAGGCTAGCAATGTAGCACACATCATTTCTCAAAGAGAGTGAGGCTCATCAGGCGGCCAACCATTGCGTCCTCTTCGTTGCCTTAGACGAATTTGAACTTCTTTCTTCCTTATAATAGAAAAAGTCACTTTTATCGAATTAACTTCTCGTGGGATCTTTTAAAATGTTACTTCTGGTCCAATTTTTTCTATGTTGCAGTCTGTCGTAAAACTGTATTGATGCCTTGCTTGATGCATCAATACAGTTCTTTCTCAAGGATGATTTATTTTGCCTTTCTTAACAACTTTTAGGTAGAAATAGGTTCTATTGTTTTCTACTTTTACGCTGCCAAGTTGGAAAACACGTACTATATCTGGAAAGTTGTCAAATAAATCTAAGTTTTGTTTACTTTAGCAAGACAAAAATACAGATCGTAAGTTTATCTGAAGGTAAAATTAAATTGGTGCAACTTTGAAGAGCGTCTTGCAAAGCAAAGAAGAGAAATAGTGATAGAAACTGCAGAAGTTGGATTCGACAAGCCCTTACGCAGTGAGAAAAAAGTAGAAAACAAGAAAAATGTTTAGCTGCAATTGGTAAACTACTCGTCTCATGTTTAGTTAAGCAAATAGTACAAATTCTGCAATTCCTAGAATCATGACACAATACATTTATTGAGAGGTGGATTTCTTCCAGATAATTTTTTTCTCAATTGAAGCGGAAACTGACTATTTTTTATAGTTATCTTATTTGTTTTTCCTTTTAAATAGGTAAAAGGGCTCACATTCTATGAATCAAAAGGCAAGAATGATCTTGTTGCTACTATATCCATCTGTTAAACAATGAATCTTAATTTGGGTACCTTTTTATTTCTTTATTATTTGCATATTTT
>CM033360.1:1939418-2071918 GCA_019395295.1 Osmanthus fragrans | reverse complement strand
AAACTCCTACACCGAATCAAACCGAACAGGATCCGAATTCGAACTGAATTGAGCAGTTCTTCTTAAATTAAATACTCGAACTGTTATCAAAATTGAGAATCAGTGGGTTTGGTTTGGTTCTCGATTCTAAACGAAGAATTGAAGAATTGAATCTCTCTAATTTTTTAATATTAAACAAGCCAAATTTTTTTAATTGTTTTTCTGTTTCATTTGCCAACTAATTAATTGAGCCCAAAATATCATTTCTTTATTTCAACCTAAACTCAATTTTGTAATTCAAATTTCAAAAAATAAAATTTAGTGACCTAAATTTTTCTCAATCATTCTTCTGTTTCTCAAATAATTGAAGTTGAGTGACTATGCCTCTCTTCATATTACCATTTTTCCACCCTATTCATTGAATTTTTTCCTCTTTGATCAAGGTAATCTAGTGAATGAATTTTATTAGAAAACCTGTTATTTATATATTCTAAAATTGAACTATGTTATTTTGTAAGTGTTAATATAGTATTGTTATAAGAGTTAAGATTGAACATGTCATTAGTTAAATTAACATAGTATTGTTGTAAATGTTAAAAAATTTAATTATGGTATGGAATCGAACCGAACCGAACCAGTTCTATAATCAAATTTAGACCCGACGATTCCAATTACTAAATACTCGAAAATTCTAACTCGATTCGGTTCGGTTCTCTTTATATCCGAATCAGACCATGTCCATCCCCATTGTAATTAAAGAGTATTCTTGCTTGCCATGTTAAATACTCAATCAGTTTATTTAAAAAGCATGTCTTTTTAAATTGATATTTTGATAGCTAGTTTTGATGAATGGTATGCATTTGTTACTAAATGACCTTTTGATATATAGGGTTACTTAGTGCTTCAGATGCCATTGCTGGGTAGGTAGTTATCTCGTAGTATTAAGTCATGTAGCAGTTTTTGGTTCAAGTTACTGTATATAATTGCCATATTTAGAGAGATGAGGGATTTCTTAAACAGAAGATGCCAGCCCTGTAGGAGATGGTTATTACAGTGAAAGTGATCTGTTGAACATAAGTAGAGGTATAGAAGTATCTACCAGCTAACTGTACCAACACAGCTGTTTCTAATCATCAGTTTTTGGACGAAGTTAATATGGTTCGACTATCATGAGTTTGATTGAGATTTTGGCATATGCACATGTATTATATCTATTTACTTTAATTTTAAAATTGGGGGTAATTTAGTTCTCTCCTTTCATTTTGGGGAATAATATATGTGTGATAATACAGGTTTTGCACTCCTTATCTTCCAATATCAAATGACCCCATGGATGAGAGTTGATCAGGGCCACCGAGGAAGTTGTTGTGTTACTAAGTGCCTTTGTCATTCTTACATAACTTATGGAAAATGTGTATATAATTTCTATTTATATTTGAGAGGAGGATTGCATCTAATGGAGATTTCAATTCTTAGGTTTATTTGGCATGTATCTAAATTTCACTCTACTGGGATATTTGTGGATATTGGGAGGTCAAAGTCGAATTATTCATGTTGTGTGCAATTTGTATTAGCTTTTCATGTTAATTGAAGCTTAGGGCCATGGTTTTTGTGTTATAACTACTGTTTTGTACTTGTTTTGTTTGCATTTTAATGGGCATGCTTTTAATGTATGATAGTAAAGCTAATCACGTTGAATATACTTAACATTATAATAGAATGCTTGGATAAATATTGAGCCCCATAAGAAATACAACCATATTAAAATTCATTATGTCAAACAAATTTACATATCTTGAGAAATTGATGGTTTGACTATTCACTTTTTGAAATCTGACTATAACAATGGGTCAAAAGGAGGATATCGATGTGCATTGATTATTTCTGTATGCAGTTATTGTAGAAACTTTAGAATTAGTGTCATTTAGTGGTTGCCATATTTTCATGACATGCTAATTGATTATACGTAATTTTTAACATTAATGAGGTAGTGCATTCTTGTAGTTGGGGTCAATGGGCTGTCAACATAAGCAATATGTGAATGGTTAGTTAGTTATGTTCCTATTGGTTGGCAATGACATGAGAAGCTTGATAATTTGAATGGATGTGGACAAGATATTGCTTGATGGCTTCAGTGCCCATTTAGATGAGATAATAGATTGCAAATTCCTTCCTAAAAATGTCTATGGTATATTAAAGATATGCCCTCAAGTAATGCTGCAGTTTCTTGGATATAGGACACGTTTGGGTTCAGCTTCTGTTGCTTCTTCCTTTTTTTTTTTTTTTTGTAAAAGAGCTTACTGACGAAGCCACTGTAGACAAACTTCTTCTAATAGGAGGAAGCATTTTCACAAAATTATTCTAACCTAGTCTCAGAAGCAGTTTTTGGCTTCTCAAAATTCATGCCAAAGGGACCCATGACCAATGTGAGCTCGAAGCTTCCTTCGTAACTCCCGGAACTTCTTCGTAGTAACTCCCTCATAATCTTAATATGAATTTAGGAAATTTGTTTATCAATTATGACAAAATAAAATAGAGTCATTTCTCATAAACATTATGAACCGGGGCAGAGGTGCGGGGGGGGGGGGGGGGGGGGGGGGGGGGGGCTGGACTTGCTGGGCTGTAGTTCCCCCTCCAAGGCCCAAAAAAAAAAAAAAAATTTAGGCAGTTTTTTCTTTTTTTTGTAAAAACTGTTTTTTTGTGTAATTTTTTTTTTTTTTTTTCATGTATTAGCCCAGTTTGAAATTTTGCAGCCCAGTATTGAATCCAATCCTTGCTCCGCCCCTGATTATGAAGTAATGCTGTTTGAAATCTAGAGCACCTAATCTGTAAAGATTTCTTTGGTTCATAACAATGGGCTTGCCCCTGATTTCGGCGACACTGTTTTCAAATTACTGTGTTGTTTTAGCTAATATTATTGCTGGAGGGTAAATAAAAGACATTTAAGTTACCTTATTGCTGTTTCGTTTGGGTTCTCCAAGTTTCTAGTTGTGCTGATTTCATTTTTGTTTTGTGCTCCCAGATTTTCCCTAATTATGTTTTGAGTGCGTGTTTGGTAAGTACTATTTATTATACTAGACAGTACAATAAGCAACATATTAACTTTTGTCTAGTCCACCTTACCAAACATGCCATGAAGGAGAAGGAATAATTGGACAGCTAGCTTGATCCTTTCACTGTCTCAGGATTCTATTATTTGTTGCCAATATTCAATACAGGTTCTTATTTGGTCTGTCTGTCTTGACTTGTAATTTGAAGTAATGTTAACTTTTTTTATTGAGCTGCTGCCAAACATAATACATTCTGGAGTTTCTTTTTGGTCATTTTGACTATTTCAGGAGAAGCACAAAGAGAAAAAGCATAAGAAGGATAAAGACAAGAAAGAAAGAAGTGAGAGAAAGGAAAAGGAGAGGAGTGAAGATAAACAAGGAGAAAAGAAGGACCGAGAGCAAAAGAAGCACGAAGACAGAAAGGATAAGAAGACATAAAGATAAACATAAGACTTCAGAAGAGAAGAAAATTGTAGGGTTGTTGGAGCATCAAAATGGAAATAAGCTTGGTTCAATTAGTGAATTGGGTAATGCAATTCCAAATTCGAAATTTTTTGTTGAATTGCAAAGAAGAGTTGAGAATGACTGTGGAGCTACAGACAGTCAAATGGTTGGGGAAATCATTCACTCAGATCAGAGAAGTGCCAAGTTACTGGGGGGAAGGTGGAAGAGAGTGATAAGAGAGAGTATGCAAGGATGGTTAATGGAGAAAGTCTCAAAATTAATGCTATGGGTTTTGAAAATGGTGCAATTTCAAATTTTTTTGGAGAAAATCGAAAAAAGATCGAGGGAGGCGCTCTCTTGGTGGAGAAGGTTGAGAAGGGTAAAGAAGGAAAAGATAAGAATAAGCACAAGACTAGTGATGGTAAAAGAGATCGGCACAAGAAGAGAGAACGAGATAAAAAAAGTAAATTGAAGGACAAAGTGGGGGAAAAGGAGAAGGAAAAGAAGAAGGTGAAGGAGAGAAGTAAAGATCTGATGAATAAACAAAGAGAAAGCAATGGTAATCTGCTAGATGTTCATAACGAGCCATCAGATCTTTTGAAGGGGAGGCATGGCAGCCAGGGAAGTTTTGGAAAACGAAAGGAGCCTGAATTGAATGGATTTTCATGTGGTGAGTTCTTTCCAATATTATCACTTCGCTTTGTATTTTCAATGATGTATGGTAAGAGAAGCATCGTGTCTTAATTACAGGTTAAAAACACTGGCTGTCACTAACTTTTACAAAATTTTATGATGTTAACTGAACTTCATTTTGTTCCAAGCTTGTAATTACATTTTGTTTCAAGTTGGTCATTAGTAAACTTTGTAATATTTGGTCGTGTATGACAAATTTGTCATTCCTATTTCCTTCCACGTTCTAATTTGACTGACAGAAAAGCTGAAGTGGCAGTCTAGATTGTCATGTTGCATTGTCCGTTAGCCAAACTAGTGGATATGGACAGAGTGACCGACATGGACCAATTTGGAACAGAACGAAGTTTAGTGACTTAACATGAAAAAGTTCGTTGACCATATTATCTCCCACACAATGATTGATGACTTAGCGATCAATTTCTTGAATTAACATATTTCTTAATTCACCCATTTTTCGGGTATTCTTAGGGACGGAGTTTTTGGTTGTAGATGATTATAATCTAATCAGCTAATATTATGTGACATTTTTTTATGCTACAGACAACAGAATCCCACTTAAACTGCCCGGGCCTCTCTCTTCCTCTCATCAAGTCGTTCAAAATGTTATCGGCATAAATTCTTCACAAAATACTGTTAACTTGGCTGTGGAGAAAGCGGGTGGATTCCAAAATCATACAGTCAATTTTAAGAGCGTGCTCTCTCAATCAGTTGGAAATGGAAGGAAGCTCGAACATGGCCAAACCGCAAATCATTTATTTGCCGAGCAGTGGTCAGCCACTAGTAATTATGTGGTCAATAACAGCCTCGTCTCCTCTCACCCTGTTTTGGGAATTAGCCAAAAGACTGAACCTTTTCAAACTACAAGTAAGGTAGAAACGTTGCAACCTATGCTGGTGAATAACCACAAGGCTGATGACAAGGTTTCAACCTCACTTATAAGTGCAGAAAGTGGACGAAGAATGGAAACCAACCAACCAAACAACCAGATGGCAGTAGAGTCTGGGGGAGTAGTTATCAAGCATAAGATGGAGAATGAAGATTCCCGGGTGAATGGCATAATAGACCCTAAACCATACGCTTCTTCAAGCACTCCATATGCTTCTGTGAAAGTTAAGGAGAATAGCATGAAACCTCCCCATTCTGATTCCAAAAATTTGAGCCAGATGCACAGTAACAAAGATTCGCAGGTGAATGGCATATATGCTTCATCAAGCACTCCATCTGCTTCTGTGAAAGTAAAGGAGAATAGAGTGAAACTGCCCCATCCCGATTCCAAATATTTGAGCCAGATACTCACCGTACCTAATGTAGAATGGCCTGAGTTTGATGATCAGGAGTGGCTTTTTGGGAGCGAGGGTTCTAGAGCAAAGAGGCCAAAAATTGCTTCCAATCAGATTGAGAGGACGGAGGAGGTATGGGCAGAAGCAATACCAGTCAGGTCCGCCGATGTTATTGCTCTGCCATATGTCATTCCTTACTAAGTTGGAATCCAAAAAATAGCCTTTCTGCCACACCTGTTCCCTCAGACCCTCATTGCCTGTCCTCGTCTGGCAATATTTACTAGACAGGTCTTTGGGTAATGGATTTATATACTTAAGTTTGGTGTTACTGTCAGTTCTCCTGGTTGGCTCTAGATGGAGTTCTGATTGTTGCTGCTGTCAAGAACAGATTCTTTGGCAGAGACAGGTAGACCAAGTCGAACAAAAACATTTCTCACGTTCTACATCTCCGAGGGGTGATAAAGATCCTCTCCTGGAATGAGGTGATAAATTTCAACTTCCCATATCATTCGGTATGTTTTTGCAAGTTCTTGGTCGTGAATGAGTCTTCTGTTTCTTGATGTTGGCGATATTGTTTCTTATAAAAGGGCATCATCAAGAGGAACAGATGTTGAAATGACTTGGACTATAAACGTACAGATGATGTCGATACCGACCAATTATGGGGATTTGAGCAGCAGAGGATTCTTTATGGAATGCAAGGATGTTTTGGTGGTGTTTTGTACCACATTACAATTTTGATGTGTAATATAAGAAATTTTACCCGCATAAAATATATGATGTATAGTGGGAACAGAAAAAAAGGCAGTTTTACTGTGTAGATCGACTATTAATTGTTACCGTGGGTACAGATTTTTCAGTTTTTAGTTCTCGTGTTTGTGTAGTTTTATTTATTTATTATTTTTTTTGGTGGTGGGGAAGAAGGGAGAAAATGAAGAGCTCGCTCATGTTTGGCTTTGCTTAAAAGTGAAAGAAGCAACTTCTTATGCCTTTTTCAGCGGTACGATGGGTCATATTGTTGGGTAAAAGAAGGAAAAAATTGTATAAGATCTTTTAAGCGAAGCCAAACATGCTCGATGTAGCGTTTTTGGCCAATGCATCTTCAACAATATCAGTGTGTCGTTGAATTTTCATCCAACATGTGGGACTTTTCGTCAAGTTTCTGATGAGGATGTAAACAGTGTACATAGATGAGTGAGTAAGGGTAACTTTTTTTTGGTTAGGTAAGTAATAACATAGGGTAAAATTTACTGAGCAATGATTTGAATTTAAAAAAATAATAATAAAAAATGCGAGTTTGGCCCATGTGTCTTCAATTAACAATGTTAATGTGCTACGTCAAATTTCTATCTGATTTGTGACACTTCGCGTCCAGTTAAAATGACAGAATTTACTTTGAAAGGATAAACATGCGAATAGATGAATGAAGAATGTATAACTTTTTTTGGTTAGGTAAGTAAGTAGTAACAGTCAGTGATGAGCAATGATTTAATTGAATTAATTGTTTCAATGGTCACTAAATTTAGGTTCATGTTTTTTATTGGTCATTGAAATTTGAAATGTTGAATTTTGATAATTGACCTTAGGTACATGTCTTCGATTGCTCACTGAAATTTAAAATGTCGAGTTTTGAAATATTTGAAATATTTCTTGTATTTTACTTGAAATCAATTGATTCGTTGTAAAACAATCCAAAGTTAAGACTTGAAGTTCGTTCAAATTTATTTTATTTAGTTAGTTAGATACAATTGTGAAAATAACTTTTATTATTTGCATTTATTTGGTGACATTTAGCCTTTGTTTGGCCCCCATTTTGGAGAAATGAAAATGTATGGAATAGTGTTTTTTTGAAAAATGAGTGGTTGTAAAAGAAGAAAAAGTTTTCGATTTACGTATAATATTACTTTATAGAAGATTGTGTGATTAAAAATAGGAGAGAGAAAAATGAAATATAATGAAATAAAAATTAATGGGAATCAAACACAAGCTTAATTTATTTCTTATACTCATTTTTAACAACGCATTCATACAATAAAATATTTAACACACAAATTTTTTTTTTTCTACTTTTTAACCACACATTCTTCAAAAAAATTATTATTCAAAAAATAATTTTAAGTTTAAAGGTCACCAAACAGGGCTCTACAATTTTACTTAATTAGAAAGTCATTTACTTTCTAAAAATTAATTTAGAGCTGTCAAATGTCAATCATTTCCTAAGAAAATTCATTCCCGGCCAATGGACTCTGTGGACTTAGAAAGCAAGCACCACCACTCTCCTCCTTCGCACCGCCGCCACCTCCTCCCTCCTCCTCCTCGTCCTCACCACCACCACCATCATCAATTCTCTTATATATCTCCTCATTGCCCACACCACAGTTATCTTTTACGGCAAAAGAATCACTCACAATCATGCCCTTTTTTCATCAGTCGCTTCTCCCCTCAGAACACGGAACCATTTGCTTTTGTTCAATCCCAAACCCATTCGAATTTTCAGGTTTCTGAGTGCAACGAAACGCACAATAACTCCCTGTAAGTGCTCCGCTTAAAATCAATCCTTTATTATAATGTCAGCAACACTTGTTGCTTCCAATACGATATAATTTGTGTATCTTATCAATTTTATGGTTAAAAAATTGAGTTTTGTATTGATTGCAAAGGGCTATCAATTATACGTTACTATTTATTCTTAAATCACTTCTTGCTGCTATAAGTAGGAAATAGGTTCAGGGTTTTTGTGCATCTGCTTGGAATTTTATTTATTGTTGTAGAAATTCTTTCCTACGATTTAAAGGGATGTTTCCATGGAAATCTGAGTATTTTTTACAATTCAAATTCCAAAACTGAAGAAAAGGATGGGAGCAATTTATATATGTATTTTTTTTAAAAAATTTGATGAAAAAACTCTACTTGGGAATAGTTTAGGACACGCTACCTAGAGATACAATTACAAAGATTGGGTGCGTGCTTTAAGGCGAAAGTCATGACAAAATCGATAGCAATCAAGCCGAGTGATTATTCTCTCTATTCTAGTCTTGAGTTCATCCCTTCATGTCACAAACAGCCCCATGGTGAAGTAATTTTCTATAAGAAACCAATATTGCTATTGGAGTAAGGATTATGCAAAACTTTCGATTGCATGACCTTCAAATTTCATCCTGTTCTGATTTAAAATTTGTTGAATTAAGTGTTTCATTAGGATTTTAGAGTTCCTATCAGTTAAGAGGAAACAAGAATTGTAAAGATTAGACGTTGGATGGCTACCATAGGAGTTCTTCGACATCTAGTGCAATGCACATGGCTTTTCAAAACTTGCAAATATTTGTCCTAATCCAGCATGTAACCACAATCCATCATGCAGACCGTGGATTCTATTTATTTGGATTTCAACAGTCTTTGACTCTGTTTAAACGATTAGCACAAAATTTGCCCAATCTTCATTTCCTCAGAATGAGAGATGTTCACTATATTGAGTCAATAACCAGAACACACCAATTTTCATCAGAAATTGAAAATCCTTGAACCATTGCACGCATGTAATACACTTTTTTATGCTACCCACTTCTACTTAGTAACCAACCACCCTAAAACTGTGTTCAACCCAACTCTAAATTTTAGTCCACCCGAAAATCTAATCCTAGAGCTGCCTCTGCTGGTGTGGGCTAAACTCCACCCTAGTGCATTCATACTAGCTACTGGGTCTAATGGCATTTCTGTAGTAAAATCTCTGTAATTTTTACCCAGTTACATCTATCAAGTGTTACCATCGTAATGGATAAATTTAATTGCAGATATAATTGCTTATTTTTTGTTCATACATTTATTCAAACTGGTTTTTATGTTCTGGTTGAGAAAAGGATGGCACAGGATGAGATCAAGAAACCGGAGCCAGAAGAGGAAGAGGAAGAGGAAGAGGAGCCGATCTTTGTTCTAACAGACGAATGGAAGGAATTCTTTGCTAAATCTGAAGCCAAAAGGAGGCTAGGTCTTCCAATATTTTCTCCATTTTCTTGTTTTTTCCCCATCGTGATAGGCATAGATCTTACAGTCTCCTATTTTTGGCATGCAGCAAAGAAGCAGGCTAAGAAAAAGGGGAAGACTTAGATGGAGAAATTTCGCCAAAACAGGTGTGCATGTAGAGACAGAGCTGACTGTAAACAAATTCCTTAGCAATTGAATCAGCCCTGTAATTCTAACAGCAATCTTGCTTTCTTAGGGTTATGGTTTGACTATGTTGAAATGGACTTCCCCTCCCCTTCTCGTACTTGAGAATTTTATTTGTAATCAAGAAAAAGGAATTTAGAAAATCTTGTTCATCATAACGTTTAATCCTATCTAGTAGTGGGTTCTATAAGCACAAGAAATGAAATGCAATTTTTAGAGTTTTGTTTCTATTGTTGCACTGCAATTCTCTTTATGGCACATAGAAAATACTCAAATATTCAAAATTGTGGAAACATTCTATCGATTTTTCATCATGATTTTGTTTAGCTCTCATCAATTCCTGTTATTAATTTTACATTGACGAACACCATATTCAAATACTCTAAGAGTAAGTTATAGATTAGAATTTCATAGTTGAAGTATAATGATTGTACGAATTGTTCAAATTGCTCGACTGTTGATTTTTGATACTATACTTGACCTAAATCAATAATATTATAATTCGTTGCATGACAATCATGAATAGAAAGTTCAAATACTTCGATCATTAGCTTCTACCTCAAGCACACATTGAAATAAATGTTTGAAAAACATGACTATGCACTCTTAAATAAGGGTTTTGCTACTTGTGACAGGCCCTGTTTGAGTATCTTTATCCCTTAAATAAATCTACAAACTCTGTCCATTAATTTCCGTCCCTGTGGTAACAGGTAGCGTTCAAGAAATGAGTGGCTACATCTCCTTGTACAATTACTGATAAGACAACACTACACAGGATAAAATATAAGATCCTAACTTCGTTTTCCGACAGTCTATTCGGCCTATAAAACATGCCATAGAAATCTGATATATACATCCATTATTTAGCTAGCTTGCTCATGGCTGCGTTAAATCTATCTTCTGTAATCAGTTTGTGGCTGTCGTAGAAATCCAATATCTCTATTGCAATGTTTTTTACCTGTAAAATATAACGCTGGTTAAATAGATAGACAAAATAAAGCAGGCCCCACAAGTCCAGGAAAACTTGGCACATCGCATGGAGATTTTGTTGCAATCATTCACTTGCAATTAGAGTTTGTATAATTTGATTCCACAAGTCCAAGGAATTATGGTTCGTGAAAAATTTAAAAATTTGAAGATCTAGTGCTCGAGACTATAAAAAACCAGGTTTAGATGACTTACAACATTCATGTCAACTCGAAGCTCTTCAAACCAGGCTGTATTTTCTTTATCCTTATGCGCGCTAACAATGTATAAGCAAGCCAATGCAATAAAGTGAGGAGGATGTATAAGAATCAAATCCGTCTTGTAAGTGTCATTGACAAGTCCCCTACAAGGTTCAAAACACCAGAGTATGATCCATAACTTCCAATGATCTATATGACAATCAAATTGAATAAAATACGAGCAACAGAAAACCGACTAGGAAGAAGCTGGGAAAGTAAAAAGAAAAAAGATTCTGTTATGAGAAAGAAGAAAAATCCAAATAGAAACTGTTCATCGCTCCGATGGATCATTATTTCATGTTAGGAGCATGTTTGACTAAGCTAGTAAAAGTTGCTTTCTTACATTTTTTAGACATGCTAACTTTGACCAATGAAAAAGTTATTTTTTTTAAAACTTGTATACTTAAAACTTTTACTTACTATGTGAAGTTTTTAAGCTTAGACAAACATGCTCTAATCCCCAAGTGAATTAGCTGTCAAGGAAGCTGAAGTTGGTTCTTGAAGAGGAAATATCTATTGGCTTTCTAAGCAGCAGTATGTACTAAAAAGGAACAAAAGTCGAAAACTTCTAGGATTATTTATACTTCTACATTTGCATATCAAGGGACCAGATGGGAAGCAGACTTGGGATGAGTTTGTTACCAAGTTAATTGTGTTGCATCGTTCATCCCAGCATCCTGAAGCAACCTAATAATTTGGCATTGCTGTTAGAAAAATTATGCAGCAAATTTTTTTTAAGGGTAATTGAATGCAAGGTATCTCATAAAGACCCTCTAAAAGTAGCTCAATGGTGAGTGTTGAGTGATTACAGCACAACGAAAATATATCATTGTTACAGTCGAAGTAAGTGAATGCACATTTTCTTATTGAAAGCAACTCATAAAAATTGAATTGTCAAAGAAGGTTAAATTTTTTGTCTGAAATGGGTTTGTCATATTTATGGATATACATATCGTTTTAGCTATCAGAGAATGTCCAGCATAATATGAATGAGAGGTAAGATGTCCACACTGAAAGAACTTGAAATGTGTGGACGTACAAATCGACTTCTTTATATTTCATTTTTTGTTAAAAAACAATGAGACTTTGTAATGATCCTATTTCTGCATTGGCATTATAGCATACCATTCCAAAATTAAAGATATACTTACTGAGAAAGTGCATGGTAAGGATGGAAAACAACTAAATAATAGTTGAGGGCTTCCAAAATTTTCATTTCCATTTCGAGTATCTCCTTTATTTCAAATCTATACTTCTCATCGGAATCTGCAAAAGTAAAATGGCAGCTGTAGCCACTTATCATGGAGCCCAAATAACATATCAGAAGAAGAAAGAGAGAGAAATTCACAGCAGATGGTTTATAGAGGATAAAGATATGAGCAATTACGTAGTTTCTTAATGTAAAATACAAGTAGTCGGGCCTGCACTAAGCTTTCTTCTGCTTTTGCTGCCAAGTACAAGCAAGTTGGAGCAACCAGACGAGGATCATATTCAGTCATACTTCTTCTGAAAACGAGATAATAGATAATGCTCAGAGGTGCAGGCTTTAGAAGATGTGTAATCACACAAGTACCATACACAGAGCACAATCATTTTCGAAATGACAACAAAACAAAATATGGAAGGAAAACTTTCATATACTAGAATTGACGATACGAAAATGGAAAAGGTTCGAACTTTCTGAAGAAATTTATCAGATTTGTGCATTAACAAAATATGCTTTTTGACCCTCGAAAAAGGATACGAATGTTTCCTGAAAAACATATTTCTAGTGAAATTCAACTTAATATATATTCAATCCATGAAACAACACCAAAAAATTCCTTCATTGACATAATATTTGCTTAAAACAAATGCTAAGAAAATGCAATAGAATTTCGAGCAAAACTATAGATCCTAATACTGCAGCTTGTATTATGATTAGAGCACAGTGATAACACACCTGACATAAACACGTCTCATGTAGGTTATGGCAGTAGCAACAACCCTGGAAATAATCAACATAAAGGGATCGTCAAAAAGATTATGGAAGTGGAAAAAGAAATGTTTATTATGCACAACTCATCCTACTGATTGGTGTCAGTACTTCAGAAATATCGTTAATCACAAGTTAATTAATAACAAATCTGGAAACACTTAGCATGTATTTCCTGACATTATATAAAAGAAATATCATTAATCACAAGTTAATTAATAACAAATCTGGAAACGCTTAGCATGTATTCCCTGACATTATATAAATAACATTTAGTTAAAAAATAAACTCACAGTTTATGACCATTTTGGATATACATGAACTCCAGGATGTTTTGAATACATAACACTATAGATTTGAGAGAATTATTTGAAGCACACCATCCATCAGTAATACATCGAATCCAGAACTCAAAATGTGCAGCTCTTTCACCTCTGATGAAGTGAAAGCACAACCAAATCATGATCTCAATTTCTCCGTCCTACTTATCTGATTTTTGTGAGATCTCTAAGTATGTAATTATTAGTCGAGATTTTGGGGCTCAATAAATTCTATTTTTATTGATAGAGATAAAGGAATATATAGTAGATAGCAAATTACAGTTTTGTCCCTAACACTAATAAACATTTACATGTAAGTACAAATACAACTATACATATATTTCAACTCTCCCCCTCAAGTTGGTGCATAGATATCACGCATGCCCAACTTGGACAACATGGTATGGAATGGACCACTAGCGACTCCATGTGTCATTATATCAGCTAGTTGCTCTACCCTCTTGATGTATGGAACCTCTATATTTTTGGAGTCGAGATTATCTTTGATGTAATTCCTATCAACTTCAACATGTTTTGTTCTATCATGTTGCACAGGGTTGTTTGCGATTTTAATGGCAGCAGTGTTATCACAGAAAAGTAACATAGGTTTGTCCGGACCAAAGCCAAGTTCACTAAGGAGAAGTTTTAACCATGTAAGCTCAGTAGTTGCATGATGCAATGCACGATATTCTGCCTCAGCACTAGATAATGACACTACATTCTGTTTCTTACTCCTCCAAGTCACAAGATTACCCCCAACAAATGATACATATCCTGATGTAGATTTTCTATCCAATCTTGATCCAGCAAAATCAGAATCTGTATAACCCATAATATCTAAATGCCCCCTTTTTTAGTACAAAATGCCTTTGCCTGGAGAGGACTTCAGATATGCCAATATCCGATTAACTGCACTCATATGTTGCTCACTGGGGTTATGCATGAATTGACTCACAACGCTAACTGCATATGACAAATCAGGTCTCGTGTGGGTAAGATAAATCAACTTCCCCACCAATCTCTGATATCTCTCTTTGTTTGCGGGAATCTGATCAGGATAGATAGATAAGCCATGATTTACCTCAATGGGTGTGTCAACAGGGATACACGCCGACATACCAGTCTCTACAAGGAGGTCAAGAACGTACTTGCGTTGGGATAGAATAAGTTCTTGCTGAGACCGTGATACCTCAATGCCCAAGAAATACTTTAAGGTACCTAAGTCCTTCATTTCGAACTCTTTTGTCAAATGGCTTCGGAGTTTCTCAATCTCACTGGGATTACTACCTGTAACAATCATATCATCTACATACACAATGAGCATAGTAATATCATGACCATTTCTCTTATAAAATAGAGTATAATCAGCCAAGGCCTGTTTAAAACCATACTTTTTCATTGAACAACTCAATCTTCCAAACCACGCCCTTGGTGATTGTTTTAGCCCATAAAGGGCTTTCTTCAATTTACACACATTACCCCCTGGAGGGGTAAAGCCAGGAGGAGGATCCATATACACTTCCTCTGTCAGATCACCATGAAGGAATGCATTTTTAACATCAAATTGTCTCAACGGCCAATCAAGATTGACTGCTAGAGATAGGATGACTCTAACAGTATTCATCTTAGCCACTGGAGCAAACGTTTCCTGATAGTCAATTCCATACGTCTGTGTGTACCCTTTGGCAACCAATCTAGCTTTATACCTATCCACAGCTCCATCTGCCCTGAATTTTAATGAGTACACCCATTTGCATCCTACAGTCCTTTTTCCTGGTGGTAATAAGACCATTTCCCAAGTAGAGTTCTTTTGGAGAGCATTCATCTCTTCTACCATAGCTGATTTCCACTTAGGTTGATCAAGAGCTTCCTGAAAGTGATTAGGTATAGACACAGAAGACAGTTGGAGGGCAAATGTCATGTTAATCTTAGATAAACGGTGGTACGAGATATAATCAGTTATGGGAAAGATAGCATTGGAAGAAGATTTCGAAAAACCAAACCTATCAGGCTTATTATGGGCTCGAAGGGGATATCTCCTATCCTGAGTATCAACAATATCTAAAGCTGCAGGATTAGAATCAGAAATAGAGATAGGAGTAGAAGGGGTAAGCAGAGTAGGTACCTCATTTTCAATCTCCGAAGAATCAGATGGCACTGTAGTATCAACAGGAGGGTTGTCATGATCTGAAGAGGATAATATTGGAATACAAGCATTGTCTAGGTTTCTCCTTGTATAACATTTTCGGAACAAACGAGGTGATCTATCATCCTCAACTGGAGACTCATTTTGGGATTCTACTTGGGATTCCCCCTCTTTTCCAGAAATCCACACTTTCTTTTCATCAAACCATACTCGTTCCTCTTCTTTACTAATAATCTCCCCCTGAAGGGGAACTAATGACACGTTATCAGAAAAAAATGCTTCTGACTCGCAAAATTCCACATCCATAGAAATGTAGTACTTTCCCGTAGGGGGATGAAAACATTTGTAGCCCTTCTGAGAGCTCGAATAGCCAAGAAAGACACATTTTAGGGCACGAGGATCAAATTTATCTCTGAGATGAGAGTACACGTGGACATAACACACACAACCAAAGATTTTTGGACAAATATTTAAAGCAGAGGGGATAGGGTGAAACTGAGACAACATTTTTAAGGGAGTTTGAAAGTCAATGATGCGAGCAGGCATCCGATTTATAAGAAAGACCGCAGTAGTTACTGCTTCAGCCCAAAACCGTTTTGGAACACGCATAGTAAAACATAAGACCCGAGCAACTTCAAGAATGTGTCGATTTTTTCGCTCTGCAATGCCGTTTTGTTGGGGTGTGTAAGCACAAGTAGTTTGATGGAGAATACCATGAGTCGAGAAGAAGTTGCCAAGAGTTTGATTTACAAACTCACGACCATTGTCAGAATGAATAACTTTAACCTGTGTATGAAATTGTGTCTCAATCATTTTAGAGAATTTTGGAATAACATGCCCAACTTCACCCTTAGTTTTTAACAAATATATCCAACAAACTCTGGTACAGTCATCAATGAAAGAGACAAAATATTTATAACCTGTAACAGATGGGGTAGAGAAAGGCCCCCCAAACATCAGTATGAATACAAGTAAAAGGAACAGAACTTTTATTAAAGCTAACTTTGAAAGGTACACGATGATTTTTAGCAAAAATACATTGTTCACACCGCATACTAGAGCTAGAAATGGTTTCAAAAAGTTTTGGGAACAAGTGTTCTAAATAAGGAAATGAAGGATGGCCTAATCGACAATGCCACAAAAGGATCCTATCTCTTGGAGAGGATTTACTAACAACTTGAAGACCATGGCTATCCTTAGTTTGCAAACACCTTGTTCCTTCCAAAAAATACAGCCCTCCTCTCTCTCTACCAGTGCCAATCGTCATCTTCGTTCGATTGTCCTGAAATACACAATTAGTAGGTGAGAAGATGACAGAGCAATCAAGATGCTTTGTAATTTTACTGATAGATAAGAGATTAGTAGAAAATGTAGGTGCAAGTAAAACAGATGAGAGAGAGAAAGTAGGTGAAAACAGGATATTTCCGGCCCCAGTAATTTTGACAGGAGTCCCATTAGCCACTTGAACAGATTGAACAGGCGAGGTTGTCAATGAATCAAATGTGGAAGGATTACAGGTAAAATGATCAGTAGCTCCAGAATCTAGAACCCAAAAATCAAATACAGTAGAAGTGGATTGCAACCCAGAAGTACCTTCCCCAGAAAATGAACGAGCAACATGAGAAACAGAAGATGTAGGTGCATGAGGAGACACAGCCGATGAATGCGTAGCCTGAGATGATCTTCCACCCCTCTTCTCTGCCCTCTTTGCTAAATACCAGTCTGGATAACCATTTTTCTTGAAGCACTTGTCAGCCGTATGCCCTTTGAGATTACAAAATGAACAAATTTCAGTAGACTGAATAGGGGTTCGTGATCGAGGATTGAACCCTTTTGCAGCCAATGCAGATGCCTCAAAATGGCTTTCGGCCCCCATAGTGAGTTGTCTCTGTTCCTCACGACGAACAATCGAGAACACCTCTTCCAAGCTTGGAAGGGGTGTAGTGGCCAAAATACGACTACGCACTTGATCCAAACCATGATCAAGACCCGCCAAAAACATATAAATTCTGTCTTCGGCACACCTCTTTTTTAACGCATCAACATCGGCAGCACACTTCATGGAATTAGGTCTGCGATAGTCAAGTTCCAAGAAAATGGAATTCATTTCAGTATAGTATGTGACAAGAGGCCGCCCTTCTTGCCGTAACTGAAATGATTTTTTCATTAGTTCATAAACTTGAGACGAATCAGAGGCATCGAGATAACTTCTCTTAACTGCATCCCACACATCTTTGGCTGTATCAAATTGAACAAAGTGGGCCACAAGAGCATCGTTCATAGAATTGATAAGCCAAAATTTAACGATGGCGTCATCTGCTACCCATTCACCGTAGTTACCATCATTTTCTTTAGGAACAGTTACTTCACCAAAAATGTGAGTTCTTTTCTTCCGACCAGTAATGTGCATCTCTAATAATTTTGACCATACACGATAGTTAGTGCCATCTAACTTAATGTGAATTAGAGATGATGTTTCGTGAGTTAACGATGTAACTATCTTGTTATCAGACATTTCAAGTTGTTAATGAACACTGTAACAACAAGAAGTAGTAACGAGAAGTAAGAAGGAACCTTCAAACAGAAAAAATAGCCAACAGTGAGCTCCAACAAGCTATAAATCCAAGAGGCTGCCGGCTACTTGAATCTGGGAGGTAATCTGCCCAAGAAACATGAGACACTCCAAGCAGCAAGAGCAAATATAGTGAAATACATTCACTGGGAACTCCCCAAGAAGCTGCCGGCTACTTAGGCAACGTATAGCACAGGCATAAGGCAGAGAAGCAATATTCCAATATGTATATCATAAACTGAACTTGTCGCAGGCACCCAACGACGCCAAAGGCTGGGAAAGAAGGTGAACCCGGAGTCGCGCTAAAGCAGTTGCGCGCTGAAGGAGTCGCGCTGGGATTCGGCCGGGCTGAAGACGCAACCGCGGCGCCAAGGAAGCGGAAGCAGGAGTCGCGCCTAGGGTTCGGGTCGGCCGGAACTGCAACTGCTGCCGGAGGTTGAAAAAACGCACCTAGGGTTCGGGTATCCTTGCTCTGATACCAAGTCGAGATTTTGGGGCTCAATAAATTCTATTTTTATTGATAGAGATAAAGGAATATATAGTAGATAGCAAATTACAGTTTTGTCCCTAACACTAATAAACATTTACATGTAAGTACAAATACAACTATACATATATTTCAACTTTATTTATGATGGCTTCCAAATGCAGGGGATAAAGATGACAGTAGTAGAACAATGGAGATCAATCATAAGACAAAACCTTGGATACCAAGAGTGAGAGTGGTAACATGATCAAGACAAAGTGCAAGAGTGAGAGCACAATGTCACGCTCCAGCCATGACACAATCAACATCATGCAAGAGCAGCCAAAACTTGCACTCAAGAAGTGGCATAAGGCGGGGGACGAAAGTAAAAGGTGTACCGTGGGATCAAGTGGATCTCTATCATCAATTCAATGGAGGTGGGTATAAGTAGGCCAACAGGACCTCATTTGTAAATTAAGTCAGCAAAGCTAAGAGAACTTAAGTTAAGTGACAATAAGAGCATTGTAACCTACATTGCACCGACATGTTGCCAGAGCTAGCATGTGAGGTCCAACACTTGCCAGACACGCTAAAACACATGTCGTGCTTCAAATCTCAGCCTAAACAAAAGAAGGTATGAGAAAGTTGTCTCAGAAAGAAAAATTGAGCTAACTTCATATCTCGGTCGATGAAGAAAAATAAGGCTGATTGGTTTGTGAAAGAAAGCATAGGCAATCACCAGCAATGGATTAATTTGCAAACTATTTCTATGAGCAACTTCTTTTTATAGGCGTGAAAAGGAATGCCCAGTCCTGCAATTACCATGAAAAGACAAAAAGGGCCTTAAAAGTACAAACATAAGAGGACAAGAAGCGGTATAAATTAAAAACAAGAATGGTTTGACTTGAAAAACAAATCGGTGGCTGTTGGTTGAGAAAAGGTGCTAGTATATATTATAAAAATTTTCCTTATTGAAAATATATTTGAAATACTCAAATCAAAACCAAATTTGAAAGGTCTGGTTTCACGTTTAACTTTATTTTGTTTTACACTGAAATAATAATAATAAATTATTTTAATCAGCGTGTCCCCAACATGTCGTGTCATATTTTTTAGAAACCGCTTGTCGAAGTGTCATTGTCATGTCAGTGTAGGAAGTAGGTTTTCAACTACAGTTGAATTTTACTTATAAAAATCTAGAGGCGCACTTGTGATTGAAAACTAAGTAGCTTGTCAAAAGAAACTAAAGAAAATCAAGAACCCAAAAATACTACAACAATGATGCCCTAAAAGACCTGTAAAGTTCAATGAATTTATGCCACCTACACTATTAGTGCAAACATACACCTCTGTATAAAGTAAAATATCTTACTTCAAAGTTACTACTCTTTCCCCACTTGAAATAACAGAGGGCCTCCTAATTTGAATCAGATTGCAATGTCCTGTTGAAATGAGGATGTGAGATAATCTCTAGTCTCATTGCATTATCTGGTATTAATATTAACTTTGGTATCAAGAAAACAATTTTATTCCCATGATATTCATTGTGAAAGAAAACCTTCCTTGAACTTCACATTTGCAAACAAATACTATGCTAAGCCTAAATGTCACATTCCCAATGTCAGAGAATCTGAGATTATCCACTTTGACGACTTCACAAGTCAATATTTCCTCTATTTCTTTTAAGCGCTTGAGCCCCAAAAACATATTCTCGTGTAGGCAATAAAAGTCACTAGCTGTCACATGACTAGATTTTATGAAGTGATACAAAAAAAAAAAGTTATAAACACGAAAAAAATCAAACCTCTGCCTCACTTTCACATTTTGAGCCAATCTTGAAATATCTAACAAAGAACATAAAATGCAATAGTTAATTCATGGAAAGGATAGATAAAAAGAATAGAAAAATCAATGAAATCAGAGTTATAATTGTGTCTTATCCTATAACATATTAATGTAACAATAACATTAACACATCAAACCAACGTGATCATCAAAAAGACAACTTGAAATCCACGAACATCTGACTTTTTAAAATAAGGTAATTAAGTTACAAGTGACGACTTATTCGAACGCAGGAAATGTGAGATAAAGAGAATCATACACAACTTAATTACTCTAATAAATGATTGAATTTTAGAATGTTACAAATCGGGCATAAACACATATAAACAAATTCCGAAAAGGGCATACAAGATTCATAAATAAAGTGAAGTTCTTTAAAGATTCAATATAATTCAGAAAACGAAAAACCCAAGAGAGAAACTGTAAAATTGACCCATAAATATGGAAGAGTAAAATTACAAGTGGACATATGGAGCTTGATGAGCTTGGAATCTTCAAGAGTGATGCCCCTCTCCTTGTCCAGTGGATGCACCACATCCACTTCTTCTGGGTCCAGAAGCTGTTTGCTAAATTTTCACAAACACAAACACAAACAGATAAAATTATTCGTATAAATGAAGAAGGGCTGTAACTTTCTCGGGCCCTATCCTATTTTATCAACACGAAAAAATTTCATAGTATATGAGAAGAGAATTTAGTCCGATCAAAATTCTAGGCCTGTAACTTAACGATTTCACCAAAAAAAAAAAAATATATATATATATATATATATATATAGTGAAACAAAGGGGGGAAATCATATAAGCTGAAGAAGAAAAAGAAAAAGGTAATCTTAGGTTGGAACTTACTAGTGAGAAGAAGTCCAGAAATTGGCAGCCATGGCAGCACAGATGAAATCAACCTGAATATTGAGCTTATAAATTGTTGTTACTGAATCTTTAGAACAGCCAAATTGTTAAGGTTGTTCCGGCTCTACTTTCGAACTAAACTCGAATATTAGAGAGGAGAAATCTAAAAGTAGCGCTTTATGCCTGAAAATTAAGAATAATAACATCATAGGTCCTATAATTAATGTGTCCCTTAAAAAAATTAAAGAATAAAATTGATTAATAACATCACCCATGCTGTATGTACGTCAATCGACTGATGGACACCTTGATTTACATCTATAAGCTGTCAAATTTTGGAACATTGATTTTAAGAAGAGTTAAAGCTATGGGTACAACATGGTACACATCATAGTATATAACATAATCATATTTAAGGGGTGAGATCTGTAAATAAAATAATTACGAGCCCCACAACATGGATGAGAGTTGTCATCCATGATGTATACCATTGATGTATATTCATCATTTTCTTTTGGAA
Organism: Osmanthus fragrans; assembly: GCA_019395295.1. Lineage (NCBI taxonomy): Eukaryota > Viridiplantae > Streptophyta > Magnoliopsida > Lamiales > Oleaceae > Osmanthus > Osmanthus fragrans. Next base: position 2,050,390 of record CM033360.1, on the reverse strand, counting down.
AATGTTATATGTACACAATACTCTACATAATACCTTACACCCTCCTCACATGAAAGGGGGCCCACACATAATAAAATATTTGTGGGCCCTCCTCCATGTGAGGGGGGTGTAGGATATTATGTAGAGCATGAGGTGTACATGTAGCATAGTCCTTCTCTTTTTAAGAATTATTCTACTTCTACATCAAGGATTACATAATGTAAAAGTGGCATTATTAAGAACTTTGTTACTTGTACATTAAACTTTACATGATGAATTACATAATATTACATGTCACTCTATCATTTGTCAGTTTAAAACACAGTCAATTTTTTCATTAAATTTTTTTCCTTCACCTCATTTTATATGATTCCTTATGTATCGTTTTTATGTTCAAATAGCATAATTCCATTATTAATTGGTAGTGAAAATTAAACAATATACATCAACCAATTACATAATGTCACTTGTGTATTATGTAATTTTTAATGTACATGTAGCAAAATCTATTTTTTTAATAATATTTTTGTCAATCAATAATCAAATTTTTTGACACATAGAGAGGTGTACACAATAGGTGTACAATTAACTTAATTCTGAATGACATACCGTGACTTGAGTTATACAAATAAATATTGATCTTTAACTTTGTTTCAGCCCAGCTTCGAGCTTGACACTTTTTGCGCATTATTTCATTTTTATACTAAAGTGCATTACATTATAATTTAAATCAATTGAATACGCTTTTTACTCATGTATTTTGTGAAATCACAACTTATTTTGTATTCATATATTCTGTGAGATTATTACTTAATTAAAACGAGTGGTAAAATAACGGATAGTACTTATTATTCTTATAAAATGTAAATAAAAAAATAATTTGACTAAAAATATTGGGTTTTGCTAGAAAACCAGGGCCAACGTGGCCCTGTTTGACTAGCAAAATTCAAAAATATTTGTTAGTACTTTCAAGCAAAAGTGTGTACAATTTCATCCTAGTCTATTTGGGAATCATGCGTGGGGGGTGTTTCACGAATAATCCCTTGAACGTTGAGGGCTTGTTCAAGGAGCTTTAGCCATCATGCATAGGCCCTGGTAATGTTAGGGGGATCCCCTGTGATATGTGTCTGATGGCCTTGGTAAAGGCAATAGTCCTTTGGTATTGTCAAAATTCGATTCAGATAAGGATTATACCTTCAGAACGTGTATGCATTGACGGACCCACTTAGGGACCTAGTGGGGGAAGTGACCCCACCAATTTCATGAATTTTTTTTTTTTTTTTTTTTTTTTCTTTTCCCCTCCTTTAGAGCCAAAAATCATATATGTGTTTATTACATGGCAAAAAGGCAATTTCATGGACCCACTTATGTGCTTTTAAAGGTAATTTTTCATATTTGTGTTCGGATCTTTATTTATTTTTTGTGTAAATTAGTATTTTTAAATGTTTTTAATTTTTTTAGAATTGGTAATTTTTGAATTTGTATTTAAAACCATATTAGTTTTTGTATTTCGTCATTTTTTTTATTTATCAAAATCTTATATACACATTATGTAGCTTGATTTTCATATTCCTGCTATTATCCGTGTAAATTGCCATTTTTAATTTTTTGATTTCCTCCTGAAATGACTGTCAAAATCTTGATAAATCAGTTATTTTTAAAATGTTTAAGCACTTGATTTTTCTTTCTTGATACTTTAGATCTATCTATTCTCTGGTGCATATTGTTTATTATGCTAATGTTTTTATAGATTTGTGAATATTCAAGTTAAATTAATTATTTGATAAGTTATGGGTCACTAAATACAATTGAATCCGTACAACATTAGTAGATCGTTAATTTGGGATGTTTTTACAATTTTTGGGTAGCTTTTATCAATTATAATTGTGTTTCCATTTCGTCTCAGATCAGTAAATGTGCTTTATATAGTTATATATTTCCAATGAATTATGGCAGATCTGGCGAAGATATGGATGTTAAACATTTCTTATTTCTGTAGCTTACTGGTATTCAATTTCAACTGTGTAGTAGCTTTCTTTGTATTTTATAGATTCTTAAATTCTGATCCTAATGCATCACTTAACTTGGATTTAAACAACGAGAATATTAGAAGAGTTTATTACTTCATTGTAGTCTATCACGAATATTATAGACATTTCAATATTTTCAGAGATCTGATGTCAATCTATGATAGTGATTATCTGTATGTATTTTCTTAACTTTTTAATAAATTTGATTGTGTCCCCACAATTTTCAAATGTTTGCATTCGCCACTGCGTGTATGGGTTCTTATTTTACTTTCAAGGAATTCATTTCATGTTTGGCTAATGGGATTGGCCTTAGACAAGCTGGGAAGAAGGGGGACTAGTGGAGATCAATGTTTTAAAAGGCATACAAGGCAGAGCAAAAAGGCAAGGTCGAGCCTCGAGCGTTACTAGTTTAGGCATAAAAAATGTATTTTCTTACTTTTAATATTTTTTAATTATTTAAATTTATTAATAAATAATTCATTTTATTTAAATTTAAAAAAATTAAAAAGAAATAAAAAACAAAAAGACATGTCACGAGTGCCTTTTGAGGTTTAGCCTCACAATAATTATGTCTTTTTGTGTCTCGACGCTTTGACTTTGTGGTCACGCCTTTTACCATCTAAGCTCGCTATATGAGATCAAATTAGGTTGACCATCTTTTCACGCCTCTTCCATGTACGAGACTCTTTCTTTACGCCTAGGCCCCCAAACTCTCCCACTTTTTAGAATGAATAATGCTACTCGTCCAAGGTCACATCCTTTTCGTCCATGGCCCATGTAACCCTGGATGAGCATAATAATCCTTTTAGAATATCAGTGGAGAGTATGAAATGATCTCGTTTATTTTTTAATAACGTTATCCATCGTTACTATAAATCATCATCAGTCAAAATGACAGCGTGAACCTAATTTATTCTTCATTACATTAAATTGCATCACAATTTCGTTGAATGATGAATTAAATAACTTATTGCTACATAGACCAACAATGATCTCTATTGGTCTCTTTATGTTTTTATTGAAATTAAGTGTGTATTTATGTTGCTCTTCTAAAAGTAAGATGTGTAGCAATCACATGTCATTTTAAGAGTAAGATTGGGGTAAAGCTAGAATTTTTCGATTTGGAAGGGCATATGACTGCGATAAGTGTCAAGGTTGTAATAATCGTAATTTGAATTGAATCGATTAATATGTCTTGCGGATTGGATCGAGAAACGTAAGATTCTATTAAATTTGTAACATAGTAAAACATAAACGTCAAATATCCTTAATAAAGTATTAACAACTACAACTAACTAACATCAAACTATAAAATCAAGGTTGTAAATACTTTATAAACATCCACAACTGATTCATGGGGGAAAAAAACCTCGCATGAAATTTTCATTTTGAATGAAAACGAATTCAAAGTATATTCCATTTTAATTTATTAAAGATCAATGTTTTAACTGCAAATTAATATTTATATGACAAGCTTATGAACGTCATAATTATGGACGGATTCAGGATTTGATTGGAGATCGAACTACAAATTTCCAAGTCGGGCTACTACGTGAAAAAAAAATAAAAAATTTACACATGAAAAAAATAGTTTTTTGAAGGAAAAAAATAAAAAATAAAAAACCTTTAGAAAAAAAAAAATTAGGGCCTGGGGGGGCTGCAGCCTAGCCAGTCCCCCACTGAATTCGTCCCTGATCATAATACCTACAAAAATGACACACAACCATAAATTATATGAACAATCACAACATCACGAGTCCAAGTCTACTTATACAACTCATTTTCAACCCAAAAGAGGAAGAAAGAAACATAAAACATATAGATTTAAAATCCAAAATGCTAATGAGCTCTCTTAAAAGGGATGATAAAAAAAGGATCGAATTGTTTTGTCATTTTCGGTACATCGGATCGTAAGATCTAAATCAAAAGTTTAACAATCATGGTTAGTGCTACAGTAGTCGACGACATGTGACATAGTTGTACTTGATAGAGAAAGCGGCATACCAAAAAATTAAAATTAAAAAAAAATCGAATTATATGATTTGTTCATAAACTTTGGTAAGAACATATAAAGTAATCAACTTTACCATCAAAAAATTAGTTTTTGTATCTAACTTGAGGAATATAATGCTAAAAAGGTAATGAAATCACATAAAAAAAGGGGACAGAATATGGAAATGAAAGCAAAGGTTGAGGATTGAAATGTCCAATTTTAAAGATTGTAAATGAATTTTGTATATATATATATATATATATATATATATATATATTAAAATTGGGGTCTGGAAAGGCCCCAGCTCGGCTCAACCTCTGATGGAAACTATCTATTAAGGACTTCTCAGGCATCTTTCTAATAGCACAATGGACAAATAAATATCTATCGAGGAGTAAGTTGCTATAAACTTGAACATTGAGGACTTATTTTCAAGAAAAATAAGTTGAGGATGTACATTTTTCAAGACCTATAGATTGGAGACCCTGCTGTAATTTTCCTTGAGATAATTGTAAATTGAGGAATAGAATACAGCAATTAAATACTTAAGTTTTACTAAGGTAGATAGTCAACTACCACAAATACTTTTATTTTGGTCCTTGCAGTTGGAAATTTAGGTTACCATGTTACACTTGTTGGGTAGGGATATGAATTAGGTATAAAGTGGTTAACCAAAAAAATAAAATTTTGTGGCTTGTGTATACACTATGTTCTTAAATAAATTTAAGTTTTAATAATGTAAATACAAATTTAATGGTATGTTTAGTAATTTGATTGAACAATATTACATAGAATAATTGATAACAAATTTGTGGCGTGTCTTCGTTGATCTATTCGATCTCAGTTAGCGTATCAAACATTCCAAACATACATAATAGAATTGAAAGTGAAACAAATATTTTCTCTAAAATGGTTTGTTTTGTACGATATTTTTCTTCGTAAATATGGAAATAAATACTTAGCTCCTATTTGGTGTGGTTTAAAAAGTTTTAAAAAATATATATATATCGAAGTCGAGATTATTAATTTTAACCGTACTTCATGGAGTCCACAATTTTTATCAACTTTTAATCACACAATTCATTAAATTTATCAAAATCTACTAGAACATGATTTTTTTGGGTAACGCTCCATCATGAGCGTCCCACAATCCCTGCATTGAGACCCTGTGGAGGATGTAAATCGTGGAATGTGCAATGCAGAGTCAACAATTGAACCCGTGACCATATGGGGGTACTGTCATCACTAAAGCCATCATTTACCATTGTGTCATGTGCCCCGGGGCCACTAGAACATGATTTTTAACTGTACCAAACATGGGTTTATTAATTTAAGGCCCATATAATTATAGAAACAAAATTTCAAAATATACTGTTCTCCATCCTTTTCCCAAAAAAGGGAAAAGAAGAAAGAGAGATTATCAATTATACAACGGTTCATTAAATGAAATTTTAATGTATTTCAAAATATGATAAATTCTAATAAATTTTGTAAATCTGAATTGATTTTTATAAATTTAATTGAGTTATTGGAGACAACAAAATTTTAATCAAATTCAATAAAATCTCAATTGAGACACCTAGATATCAATAAAAGCAATTAAAATCTAAATTTAAAAGGAATTTTAAAATTCACTATGACACCATTTATATTTTCATTACAAAAAAGCACTTTTATTATGGGTAAATAAATAAATCGTCCCCTACCTTTTCCTTTGTTACAATATTGTCCCCAGACTTTAGTTTGTAAAATTTATACCATCAATGTTAGAGTGATTAATGGAATTTGTAGACAAGAACGCGATTATAATTTTAAAAATATTTTAACTTGTTAATTAAAGAAAAAGGATAAAATCGTCCTTTAGGATGAACCTCTCCATTTATTTGAAGGTCGAGAATAATCTATGTTACTAATAAAAGTTAAGGATAAATTGCTACGAGGTTCAAAGGTTGTGGACCATCACGATCATTTATCATTTATTTAATTATTTAACCAATTTAACAGTCAAAGTGTGTGGGAGAAAGACTCTTATTGTCTCGTCTGAAACAACGGCCGAAGTACGCAATAAATGACCAAACGCAATTGCTTTTCCATTCAATGAATCCAATTTATTGCCAACCCAGTCTATCAATTGCATGCGTTCACGCTTCGTGTCAATCTCACCCACCCCCACAAATTCCCCCTTTTGAGTCTCAATTTTCACCGGGGAAAAAAATCTGTAGATGGGCCGGCGGAGGAGTGCGCCGTTGAACAGGCTGTTTGCATGGGTGCGGAGGCAGTCCATGAAAGTGAAGATTTTCTTGGCGGTAACGACTGTGGTGGCGGCGCTGGTGGCTCTCAAACTTTGTGTGAAAGATCACAGTCATTTCTTTGTTGCCTCTGAAGCTATCCATTTTGCTGGGATTTTGGTCTTGATTTATAAACTCACCACCCAGAAGACTTGCTCTGGTATTAATTTTCTTTAAAGTATTGACTTTTGTTTAATTTTTTAATCCTTTTATGCTTTTAATTATGGGTTTTGGAATTTGCTATGAATATTTTTGGATATTGCTCTTTATTTACCAGTTCGTGTTGAAGCCCTTTTTTCTTGCAAACAACAAGGTTTTCTGGCTGCTTTCTACATCTAATTTTAGTGGTTTTGGTATATATTGAATGCCGTTATAATACTATTAAATGTTCTTATGTCACAAAATTTAAGAAATTTTTAATCTTGTTTACAGTTGAGTTTGGTGAAATTACAACTCTTTTCCTATAAAATTCTCTGTGGGCATATGCTGGTATGTATCTTAGAACTTAGAAGGGCTTCATTTACAAGTAACAAGTTTAGTCTAGCAAAATCCATACAAATCGAATCATCTTAGTGAAGATTGAAGATGTCTTCACTATCATTCTAGGTCAAGAAGTCGAAGAACCATAAGTTTATACATGACATGTAAAAGTTTGAGTCACACACTCAATTGTTGCGTTAACCAATTGCTTCACACAAGGAAGTCACTTTTTGCGCAAGGAAAATGGTTTTGATCCATGGTTATTGTACATAGATTGGATTGGATATTCATCCTTTGTCCCGGAACGATAAAAAGAGAAAGGGAACTCTAGAAAAGGGTTCTTCACCGAGTAATTGATATAACACAATTGTGTTAATCTCTAATCATGTCAATTTGTTGAGAATTAGTGACTCTAAAAGACACGCAAGATTTATATAAGTTCGTTTCAATGCGAGATTTTGTCCTCTTTCGCTGCTATAGTAATTCAATGTGATGAAAAAAAATTTACAAGAAAAAGTCGGCACACCTATATTCTGACCTCTCTTTCTCTCTTTTATGATGATAATTTAAAATGATATGATCGACAAATTAGGGCAAAGCCGAAATTTACAATGACTCAAATTCCTGAGACAAAATTTACAAGGACGCAACTTAACATAATGTTGGTCTCAACTTTGAAAATTTTTGGTAGTTTTCCAACTGGATTATTCTTGAGATGTACAATTGTATTTTCTGCAAAAGTTTCTCAAAGTCCTTGATCCCATTCACGTCATATTTTACTTCTTTCTAACTAGGATTCTGATATCTTCCTTCTCTTGTGATTTCAGGTCTTTCTTTGAAGACCCAAGAACTTACAGCTATATTTCTGGCAGCAAGATTATGCTGTAGTTTATTTATGGAGGGTGACATTCACACCGTGCTTGATTGTTTGACACTGGTGTCAACTTTGTGGGTCATATACATGATAAGGTTCAAGTTGAAGTCAACCTACATTCCGGAGCTTGATAATATGCCCTTATATTATGTGGTAAAGACAATGTTCCATTCCTATCCTCTAGAAGCAGCATTTCAACTGTATGCAACATTTTAGCCTCTTATGATATTTCTCGTGGAATAAGCCCTAATCCGAACTTGCGAGAGCAATAATAAAATTAAAAAAAGAGCAAAAACATGTGCATGCTCAATGTGAGAGCTACTCCACTTTGATAATGCGGGAAAAGATTCTAACATGAGTTTTCTCTTCCAGATGGTGCCTTCTGCTATTGCAGCCATACTTATACATCCATATACACACCATGCACGTGTTGGGCGAATCCTTTGGGCATTTGCTGCGTACTTAGAATCCATTTCAGTATTGCCACAACTTCGGATGATGCAAAACACCAAGGTTTATATTCTATTCAGTTTCATCCGGTTTTCAGACTGATACCTGATCGGCAAATGATTCTAATACCGTTTTATTTTTACTCCACTTTGTTTCAGATGATCGAACCATTTACAGCCCATTATGTGTTTGCACTCGGTGTTGCAAGATTCTTGGGATGCGCACATTGGATTATTCAGGTTAGTACTGAAAATGAACATTTTGTTCTCCATTTAGTATTTTGATGTTGTAGAGAAACACGTAGTGGCAGCCCTGATTATAAGCGGGGTAGGCGATCGTCTAAGGCCTCAAATTATGTAAGGTTAATTGGTTGGTTGAAGAGAAATGACAATTATATTTATGAAATTCGTTAAAAATCGAATTATCAATATGCAAACACAAGAAACTAACAAAAATTAAAAATACTAATTTTTTTTAGGAAAAACATATAAATTGCAAAAAATTTATCACTTACATTTATTTATCATATAAATATATCACAAACATTACTCTCTCTCTCTCTCTCTCAGAGTAATTTGACCGTTTATCTTCAAATTATCCATTTTCTTTTCTTAACCAAACAAAAATGTCTCTTTATTCAAGTTTCACGTCCAACAGTAACCCACCATAATTTTTTTTAACCCAACAAGAAATGAATTATTTCACTTTGAATTAAATTTTTGAAGATTTAATTTAGTAGATTGGTCTGGTCTCACTGTCATTATTATAGCCTTATTGGTTCTTAATTTCTCTATTATCTTCAAAACATATACTACAGAGTTTATAGGTTGTTATTGTCATTGTTTTTCTTTAATCTCATGATAATAGCATTTTTAGATGCTTGTGGAAAGTGTTTTGAACTTTATAATTATTTGTCAGTGTTCATACTTCTTATTTGTAAGTTACTTTAGTATGAATTAATATAAAATTAAAAGATTATTTGTATTTGATAGTTATTTTCATTAATTTGTTATATTATTTTTCGCCGTCAACATTCTCCAATTTTGTTCATAATCACTCAAATGCATATTCAATTCTGTTTTAAATAGTTGCAGTGAGAAAATGATCAAAGAAACTAACAGACCCTATGCCATTGCATTATAATTCCGTATGTCAAACTTTGTTTATAATTTGTATTGCTTGTTAAAATTTGACATTTTGTTATTTTCTTCTTCAAATTTTGGGGCTTAGTTGTCTATGTCAGAATGATTATATTAAAACTCTCTATAAGAAAGCTCAAGTAAGGATACGATGATTTTTCTTCAATAGGGTCCCATATTTGAAGTTGGCATAAGATCCTCAATATATCAGTGCCCCGGAAACACGATAATGGCTTTAACCAAGTTATCTGTTAAAAGATTCCATCTTTGGGTCGAATTCATGCTTGCTGACATTTCAATTTACTTTTCTCAAATCAAAGTGCACTTCTATAAAGAAATGACTCAAAACATTAGCCGATATATGCATCATGTTTCAAGTTTCATCAGTTGTCATTACCATGGTTTCCATCCATTGATTTCATTTATTTGTGATGTCTATTAACCATCTTAATCGATTTTTACATGAAAATTTTAAAATAAATGTTGGGACTCGTTTATCCAACTATAAAATTTCTTTGAGGCTTACAACTGAATGCATCTTAAGCCCTTTACGCAAAATTCAACGTAGGTCTATGACTCTGCTGGACGATACCTGTTTTTGGTTGGAGCTGGCTATATTTGGCTTCCAATGATCCTACTCGCAGAAATTGTTCAGACGTTCATCTTGGCCGACTTCTGTTACTATTATGTCAAAAGGTGAGACTCCAGGCTTCGAATTTAATTCTCTAATTTAACATAATTTGTAACAATCTAACAAAAGCTAGCTTGTTTGCGTATTATGTGATCTTGCAGCGTCATAAATGGTCAACTTCTTGTCAGCCTGCCTTCGCCAGTCTAAGAACTCGAAAATTTTCGCCAGTCTAAGATCTCGAAGTTAAATTTTCAGAGACTGTAATGACATTTTGTTTCTTGATGCTGATATTTTATGCATTGAATAGAATTTGGTTGGTTCTACAGTTTCCATCGGTTTTCAATTATTTTCATGCCAACTCTAGAATAAATTTACAAACTTGGAATCTTAGATTGTGCTGAAGCTGTCTTTTGCGTATTTCAGATATGCTGTAGATCAGCAACCCCTTTCGTTTGGTGGATAAATCTGGCTAATTATCGAAATATAAAAAATCAAGAGACCCGAAGTTTTAATATGGTATAAGAACGAGTTAAGCGCAAACGAGCAATTTGTTCCAATTAAAACTCCAAATAAGAACACGAATTTCAATATTCATCTGTTCAAAAGAGTTGTCATCTTATTGGTTAATTATTGAAATATAGATCAACATGTAACGGTTTGAGTTACTCCTCTTAATAAGATTAATCTTTTAAAATGAAATTTCAAATCTTGATATGTACATCGTGTTTGGTTAATAGAGAAGATGTAGATGTTGAAGATGGTTATAGATAAACAAATTCATCTTTATTTACAATTCAAATTTTTATATGAGAAAGTTCAACATGGTGACAAAGTAGACGTTCGACCCGAGCCGGTTTTACCATTTAAGCAGGCTGCAGTTTTATTTTCTCAAGAAACAACTTCAATGGCCCAACAGCTGAATTAGTGGCCCACCCAAAACATGAGCGATGATGGCCCAGATCCATGGAATACGTGGCAGAATTTTTATCGACACGTGTCCTCTGTCATCCGAATCCAGATAGATTTTCCCACGTCGAGTTGTCACATCTAATAATCTGGAAAAGGCAAAAAGCTGCAAATAAGTTGTGTACCAAATAAGAAAAAAAGCTAGTTGTACATCATTGGTACACATCATTGTACACACTCCTCTCACATGAGAAGGGGCTCATGGTGATTAAAATATTTGTGGGCCCCCTCTCATGTGAGAGGAGTGTGTACAATAATGTGTACCAATGATGAACACAAAGCCCCTCTCACCAAATAAAGCACATGTTTTGCTCCCGATGATGGTAATGTATTTATTTATATAAAATTAGCCATTGTTTGATAATTATTCTTTTAAATTTTTTTTTATTTATATCTATTTTTAATAATACATTTTTACAATAATATATTTATTTATTTTACTTTTTAATTACATATTCTTCAAAAAAAATTATTAAAAAACTCATTATTTAAAAAAAAAAAAAAAAAAACTATCAGTCAAGGGCTTATCTGCACTATTAATTTTGAAAGAATCAAAAGAACAATAAGCGAAAAAATAATCTAAAAAGAGCCGCATCAAGTCATTATCCTGCCACTCAAAAGTCTTCGTTTGATATTCACTGCATGTTTGATGTAAATTTTTGAAAAAAATCATTAAATTTAACATAATTTTTAGACTCGACTTGAGCACTGAGATGGAAGTAGTGGGTTACTTGTTAGTATTCAATCACAAACTTGGTGGTTGGGTGCCACTTTCACTCCAATTTATTTGACCTTTAATCCATCTTTGTCCAGTCAGTTCAAACCAAAATGTTAGACCAAGGCTAACATCGACAAATTAACTATTGTCAAATATAATAAAATCAGTTTGCAAATTTTTTGGATATTGAAATCAGTTTAGAAAAGTAAAATTTTAAAAATATTGAAATCTGAAGCAACATTTTGGATATAAAGGCTCTGTTTGATACGTTTAATTTGTCATGAAATTAGAAAAATATTTTTCTAGTTCCTATTTTTGGCTGTTTGATTAGCCAAATTTGCCATGAAAAATGTTTGCCATCAATTTCTACTAATGTACAATCCCTTGAAGCACAAAAGTAGGAAAATATTTTTTTATGATTTTGGTGGGAATTTATTTTCCACCTTGTTGGGTGTTTTTTTCCTTTTTTTTTTTTTTTTTTTATACTTTTTGACAATGGAAATATATTCTAAATCTAATGGTAAAAAAATTTATCCATTTAATTGACAATTTACATAAAAAATGAAGTCAAACGAATATAAAAAATTTATGAAAATATTTTTTTTTACTTTTTGACAATCCAAACAAATTTTAATACAGATTGTAAAAAAAAAAATATCCAAAAAAGTAACCATTTGCTTGAAAAATAAAGTCAAACGAATTAGATGAAAAATTATACCAATCAAACACTATTAATTATAATTTCCTCTAAAATAAATTCTAGACAAATCATTTTCTTGTCAAATATTTTATTTGTTATTTATTTTTTATTTTTCTATCAAGCGAATCCTAAATTTTAAATAAATTATTCGTTCAATTTAAATAAATTATTAATTTTAATCATATTTGATGTATTATTATTTATGAACACAAATTTATACCTCTCGTTAAGGATAATCAATAATTTTGTACTGCGGGAACCAAAGGTTCTTGACTCAAAAGGATTATAGATGGACCCACCTGAGCCTATAACCGCCACGTGTTTCGTCACCATTTCACTCATGATGTAGTGAAAGCGATGGCTCAGATACGCTGGAGACACCGGATCTTCACCCACGTGTACCAGTTCCTTACACTACCCGCCAAAACACAGTAAACCCTTTGACACGTGTCAAACTCTTAAATTCCTATCGTACGTGCCGTCTTGGTCCTGTTACGTGGCAAGACAAAACCATGCAAGTGGGTGGGATTAGCGGAGATTGTATAAAATTTTAATCGCTAATTTAGGATTAGAGGCTTAACCGTAATTAACTCTTAACCATGATTGCTTATTTGATCTTACGCGTCACCAGCCTCTCCTCTCCATGCTCCACGTGTCACTCTTTCTTCAATTTCTCTCTCCTCTCTCTACAGTATTTGTTTCCTCTTTCATTTTTCTTCTCTCATTGTTCAAACCAAGTCCAAAGAAAATATACAGAAAAACTTTTGAAGGGTCATTCAAGATTATTATATGAAGTTTTAAGTTTCTGAGAAATGGGGAAAGAGGTTACAATGTTAGAGGGTTTTGAACAAGGAGAAAAAGAGATTGAGCTCAGTTTGGAGCTGTCAATCGGGGGGAATTACAGAAAATCAGAAAAATCAAGGGACCCAGATGATCAAAAGATAAAGGGTCCTGATTTTATTTCAAGATCTGATTTGGTCGCAGAAAATGGGTTGGAGTTTGTTGATCTGGACAAGAAACGAGAGATTCAGGCTTTAAGAAGACGAGAAGCCCGCAAGAAAAGAGAAGAAAAATTTACAAAGTATGTGGCTTCCAGAGGGATAAACGTGGGGGATCGTGTAAAGGATAAATTGTGGTTAGAGGCACAGAAATTTCAAAGCAGATTTGGAGATAGAGAAATTCGAGAGAGCGAAAATTTCTCAGAAGAGGTAGTTCGGAAGAAGGAGAAAAATGGTATAAATTCAATGAATGAAGCTGAAAAAGACTTGAATTTGGCATTGAACAATGGTTTAATGGAAAACAAGATTCTGGATTCAAAGAATTCGGGTCACCAGTGTTATTGGTACCCGGGTTGGGGTATGAATGCTGGAAAAACCGAAGCAGATAAGAGCAATGTGGTTCGACCGGGGATCTATTCGAACGGGAATTCGTCGATGGATTGCAGCGATCGAAAGGCATTGTCCGATGGTTCATTGGAAAGGAGTTCTGCCGTCTCCGATTACCAGAGCATGGTCCAGAAAGGTAATAACTAGGTTTTTTTTATATGTTGTGTGCAACTATTTAAGATTAAGGGCCCGTTTTGCCTTGCTTTTCAGAAGGCAAAAATCAGCTTTTAAGATCTAAAAGTTTCTTCTTAATCCGTTTTGTTAAGTTTATAAAAATTAGAAGAATTTTTAGAAAAAAGTAAGGTCGATGTGGGTTCTTCTAAAAGGTCTTTCAAGGAAGTTCTTACTAAAAATTAGTTTTCAAACTCTTTTAAGTCTTTGATAAGATTAAGAATAAAGTTCCTTTAACGTCGACTCAAATGCGCATGGTCTCATGTGAATAAAAAAGTTCAAAAAAAATGTAGAGTCGTATTTTGTCAACCTCTTCTATTAATCTCTTCTGTACAAATAGGAGATTTTAAGATTAATGGATGGTTGAAAAGTTGTTGACTTTTAAATACTGACTTGAAATTTTTGTCAAATTCCTGTTCTTCTTATCTAGTGTGTTTACTTTTGATTTTGACGAAAACTTGCCCATTTTCAGGAAGAAGCATCAGCAATAGCGACACTGGAAACAACTCGAGTAGCTCACATAAGTTGGAACAAATGGAAAGCAATGTTTCTTCAGCCAAAATAGAACCCAAGGACGGATCTGTTGGCGCAGCTTCATCGAGTATTCCACAGTCGAGCCCAATCCAGTTAACTGAAAAATCCAAATCAGACACTAATTCCGATCAAACGACCACCATTTGTTCCAGTCAACCTCCCTCGAAAGAATCAAATGGAATCATCAGCAAGCCTCCTAAACCTCAGAATCAAAACCAGAAAGCGGCGTCTCTTTCACATATGCCTTGTGTTTCGACTACTGGTAATGGCCCAAATGGGAAAACCATAACCGGATTCTTATACAAGTACTCGAGATCAGAAGTCAGCATCATGTGTGTTTGCCATGGGAGCTCATTTTCACCCGCTGAGTTCGTGGAGCATGCCGGCGGGATTGATATATCAAATCCTCTGAGGCACATTACCGTTGTTCCTTCAGCTTTTGGATGACAAGTCAAAGCTTCTAATTCTTCGATTGAGTACTTTTTTTCGGTTTCTTTTGCTCCGTGCTGAAATTGCAGAGGTGTCTAACTTAAATGTCGAAAATTATGATGACTTTTGGACCAGTTTGAAATTGAATTACAATGTTAAAATTCTACATGCCAAGTATTTACGTTACACGCACATTTTTTTAAAAATGTACCACTATTTTCATCCACAAATATACAAAAGTCTTTTAGTTGATCAAAGTGTAAAGAAAAGGAGAATCCAAACAGAATCGATGAATCGAAAGAAATTCGAGTGATAAAACGAGTCAAAGTAAATTGTCCCACGCTAGCACGGAATCTCATTATATTGTAAATTCCCTCACGAAAAATTTCAACACTCTAATTTTGATAATTGACTCAGTCGAATTTTGGTGTCGAGAGGAAATTATAGAACGCGAAAAATTATCCAATGAATTTGACTAAGAGCCCTCTCAGGCACATTGACGCAATTAGTAAGGGTGTGACTATGAATTACGTTGTCAGGGTTCAAATCCCTCCTCGCCCACAACCGGCTCACCTATAATCCAAGTTTCCCCATGGCTGCCTTGCGGGAGTGACCGTAATTTGGAAAAATAATAAAAAGAGAATAATATATTGTTCTTATTATTAGATTGTTGACATATAATCTTTCATAAATAAAGAATGATAAAATGTTGTTAAATCGAATATGAATTATGTTGTAGAACAGCAATCCACAATTAAACTTGGGGATCGAATGTAATAAAGAGTTTAGTATGATCCTTTGTTCATTGCACACAAATTGATACTCAAATGGTCACCTAAAACCGGAAAACTACTTCTTTTGTTGTTAATCATTTAAATTAATTACAATTAGGGTATGTTAAATATTACCGTCTCTTAGGTTATAAGAATTTGTATATTTTGTGTCACGCCACCTTTTTAAATATTTTGGTTAAAATGGTCTAAACAAGTGACCATCGCAATGCCACTTCTCCATATTGCTTTTTAATCTTGTGAGAGTGGGAGAGAGATCTCGTATAAAAAGTATATCTTATTCTCGACCATTTTCGATGATGATTAATTAGAACATAATGTAGGTGAGCATAACATAATAATTAAACATTGTGATTAGCAATCATTTCGCATCATAAATTATAATTTACAATGTTGCATTGAGAGTAATGCTATTTATCACTGTTTTAGTTTATTATAAATGACAATTACAACTCGATCTCAACAAAGTTTTTGACCTTACCTTTGTCAGTGACATTACTTAGGACCCTTTTGATCTATTTATACCGTAAAAGTCTTTTGAATGAACGGTGAAGATCAATCATATATATCTGACTATGATTGATTTTCTAAACCTTTCATAAGCTAGGATAGTTATGAAGTCTTGTAACTTCCTATAACTAATGGATCGTCGTAGGATGTTGGCCATCACCCAGCCCTTTTTTTTTTTTTTTAATTAAATGCTCTTTTAAAATTCATTTGATAGAACACTGTACGTGGCTTTGATTGAGTTTGTGACATACTGCGGCATTTGGCCTTTCCTTCATGCAATCAAAGATAAAAAGTATAAAAGTAATCGAATCCACAACATGACGATGCCAATTAAAGGCATGACAAAATAAATAAAAATACGAATTCGACTTGACATATTGAGTTCTTCATCTATTTCCGTTTGCATCCATGGAGATCAAATTCCCCATAATAATTTACCCTTGTCATGACTGTAATATCTCTTTCTCCTTCACAAACCTACTCCATCATGAAGAAAAATATAGAGGAATAAGCTATAGAAACAGGGAGTTTAATTTTGTGACTCAATGTTGCTATGTATGAGAGTTTAATTTTCGTGAATTTGACGTCGTTAAATATATCCAAAACTCAAATTCCATCGCATTGCTCAAGCGCCAAGGTATTGATTTCTCAAAGAACAAGCAAAATAAAATTCGTTCCTTGGCCCCTAGGATACATTTCCAAGTGATAAAAAAGGAAGGTGGATAAATCTAGCTTCGCTTAAGGCTGCCACGTCAAGAGTTCGAATCCTAAAATATGAATTTGAATCTTGAATAAGTGCAAATGTACAAGCAGCCTTTCACCCTGTACCCTTGAAGGCATAACCTGCGATTTATCTCTTTCACCAAAGCGCAGGGCAGAATAGGTGGAGACTCCAATAATGAGGCGTAATCCAAAAAAAAAAAAAAAATTGTTCCTTCAACTGTGCCGCAGTGTTTATAGCGTCTTGACTTTTAATTGCCCCGACATAAAGACATAAAGGTTACATGGACTAGCCACAAATTAGAAGCTAGTTGCCAGCCTTTCTTCATACTCGTTGATTTTGTACGAAAACTCGATATCAGTCAACTAAAATTTACATTTTAAGTAAAATCAACTATTCATAATATGTTTACAATTTATGATACTTTTTAGTGCAATAACTAATTACACATTCACAAATTAATTAAATTATCAAATTATTCATATAATATCTCAAATATTTTAAAATTTAACTCCAATCAGCACTTACGGATAACTAGGGTTAAATAAAATTTTTCGTATAATTAAAAGATAAGTTATATTATTTAGAATTGTGGTAGAGGATGGATGTATATATGAGATACACATATAATACGATTAAGGCCTAAATAATCATAAATTCTACCTGCTTTTTTACCATAATAATAAGAGTTAAAGATTATTTTTGTCTCGGAAGATCATTACTTCCACAAAGATTAGAATTTAGAAGCACATCTGTTTTATACAACGAGAAGGGCATTCATTTAATCTTGATTCTTGTGAAGCGGAAGTGAGACTAGATTGGCTATGCACACGGATAGCAGAATTTCTTGGGAAATGTCATTTGTACAACGATTCTTACAACATTGTTGGTAGGTGGCAACAATTGTTGGATGGAAAGAAAAATTGTTTTTTAAACTGGTCAATGACAATGTTGCGAAAAAAATTGTACATGAAGCATAATTCAAATTTCTTGTCCAGACATTGCCCTATCCCAAATGGTAAATGGTACAAAAGCATGGATCCCCTTCCTGAATTTCAGAAACAACATGAATGTGGATACAATTACACAAGCTTTATAATTTTTAAAAGCAAAGACTAGAGATCGATAAGTTTGTGTGTTGTCTTCGAATTCTATCACATGAAAGATTCCAGTCCACACATAAATTTCAATCTAATTCAATTGCCATATTTTAGCTCGTGTAATTATCCACATTTTTGCCAATTCCCTATCCTTTTCCCACCCTTCTCCGAAATAAAACATCCAAATACAAACTAAAATCAAATTTCCAAACCAAAAGCTATGGCCATTTAAGTAACATCTGGATTTAAACCACAGATTGCATAACTAGTACAAGGATAGAATGCTTAATAAAAAATTTCAACAGCCTTCAAGATATTCTATCCATGTTTAAAGCTTACTCTTATTAATCTGTCATAACCGGCTTGTTTTCATTTGCCTTTGGCTTCTGTTCCCTCGGCTTCTGCTCTTCCGTTTTCCTGGAATTACATTCAGCCCGTCAATTAAACTGAGACGACATTCAAATTTAAGCAACTAACATAATTTTCCTCTTCAAAAAAAGTTCCTTTAAATTTGCCAGAGCAAGTCCTCGCCAGATTGAATCTTGAAAGTCACAACAAAATATATTGAAACAATGTAAAATGCAAGGGTACAAGTTCTGCGGTAGATTGAAACAACTTTACACAAGCTGTTTCAACCCGATTATGTCCAGAAAATACTCGGGATAATACAAAATTACTACTTTATTGGGTTCATCTGCGAACCTGATTACGACTTCTAATCAAGTCTTCAAATAAGCTATAAGGAGCAGTAGCCACTTAACAAATAAACCTAGAGAGAACTGTGAAACAATCTTGTAATGGAAGTACAAAATTTGTCAACACATTTCAAAAATTCAATGAATCTCTTCTAACAAGTGCATAAAAACCGTAAGGAGTTCACATTAACTACAAATTTATACAAAAATCAGAAAAACGTCGCAAGAACTGAATTGTTCGTTGAAATGATCTCGTAGCTTATAAAATCGCCTTTCAAAAATTTAATTGCCTCATGTCAAAGATTCTAAGAAAGAATTAAATGAAATGAAATAATGACATAGTAAAAGCTAGATTGTGAAAGAAAAACGCAAATACCTCTTGTCAGAAGAACCTCCTTTCTGGCTGAGGAAGGATCGGAAGAGTGGAGAATTAACGTCGTAAATCATTTTCCTCTATCGACTTCACGGATCAAGAGTCGATTAAAAACCCTAGTTTGCTTGATTTTCGGTGGAGACTTGGAGCATTTTATATTGTGTATTTGGGCCATGAGATTGAAGCCCAGTAGGTTCAATTGAGTGCAGGCGCAATTTATAAAAAGAGGATGGTAGAGGTACTTCCTAGATTATTACATGATTTACTTAAAAGTCACGTGATCGCTCTTTATTAGAGGGATGGCTGGTAGGCCCACCGACCTTCCAATAGGGGTCGATCATGTGACCTTTAAGTAAATTATATAGTAACCTATTAAGTACATATATATTTTTCCTTAATAAAAACAAATTCAAATCGAACGGAAATTTTAAATTTTGTGTTATTCGTTTGATTACAAACATCAAATTTGCATGAAAATAAAATAAATTATAGACAATTTAATTGTCTAAAACTTATTTGTATGAAAATTATTAATTAAATGTATTTAATTGATTTAATTTTCAACATAGAAAATATTATGAGAAAATTACAGTTAGAGAGGTATTTGAAGATCCAATTTCAAAAATAAGATACAATGTTTAGTTATACAAAAATCAAGTTTTGGCAAATTCACTCTCAGTATCACATTTCATTGCGAAAAAAATCCATACATCCGCCCCACCGTCAAATGTTTTGTTAACTCAACAAAAATATTAATTAGCACAAAACGTTCTCATCTTTTCAATATTTTTGTGCAAAATGTCCCTACTTTTCGTTTTACAAATGTATGGATGTTTTTACGTAACTTAGTTTTAAAGGTATGAATTTTTTTTCGTAAAATATATTAAAAGATAAGGTTGTTACATGTAAAACGTATTAATAGTTAGGATGGTTATCACAGTTTAATTTATAGCTAAAAAGAAATGCACTGGTTTAGTTCATCTTTTTCATTTGGATAAAGCTATGTGTACACCATGAGGTGTACACAATAGCTTACACCCCTCTCACATAGAGAGGGGCCCACGAATATTTTATTATGTGTGGGCCCCTCTCCCATGTGAGAGAGGTGTAGACTATTGTGTACACATAGCATGGTCCTTTTCATTTATATGTGTGTGTGTGTGAGAGAGAGAGAGATGTGTTATTCACAACTAAAATCTGATCGATTATTTACATCATCACGTTTGTCATCGTTCTTCTTATTTTATCCTTATTTACACCCTTAATAAACACAAATGATGATGAACATCTTCAGTTTATCGACCACGTATTTAATCTCTTCATCTATCGTTCCAATTTGTATGAGTAATTCAGTATTACCATAGCTATTGTTCTTCTCAATGTGAAATACAACGTCATTTACGCCAGTTCTTATTTATTTAATGGAATAATAGTATAAACTATTTTTATATCACTTTTAATTTTGAACGGTTAACTTTGAAGGTGAGAAGAATGGCAGTGGAAAAATTGAGTAAGACTATATTATTCTTGATTTTTGAAAGAAAAAATTGCATTTTTGTTGAGTTAACTGAATATTTGTTGGTGAGTGGATGAAATGACATTTTCCACAAATGAAAAGGTGAAAGTCAGGGTGGAATTGTAAAAAAACAGAAGGTATGGACATTTTGCAAAAAAACATAGAAAGGTGGGGATTTTTTGTACTAATTAGTTTTTGTTGAGTTAAAGTAGGGATGATAATTTAACCCGCTCCGTCCCGATAGGGCAAAAAAACCCACCCCGACGCTCGTGAAAAAAATAATTAAAAATAGAATTTTGATAAATAAGTTAGTTTTAAAATATTGTTGAATGTATTTACAATTTTATAACATATTTCTAGTCCAATAATTATATTATACAATTGTCAATTTAAAATTTTACATTACTAACAATTGTTTTATAAAATTTATAAATTCAATCATTCAATTTTTTTTATTATAATTAAAATATATAATTTGAAGTTCTAAATCGTGATAGTTAAATAAATAATCTTTACTTTTGAAAAATTTATATCAAAGCAAGTTTATAATATTTTGATCGAAAAAACTAGAAAAAATTTAAAATATATAGAATGATCTTTAGATTTTGGGTTAAGGGTTGAATTTTGAATAATAGCATAACTCGAAAGTTTGAAAATGTAAATAAAAATAAAAATAAATTAAACGGGGCAAATTATCGCCCCGTCCCCGACCTGCCCTGCCCCGTTTAAAGCGAGGTGAGGATGTTCCGTCTAGAATCCGTCCCATTGTCATTCCTAAGTTAACAGAGCATTTGACAATGGGTGGATGGATTGACCCTTTCGCAATAAAAGATGGAAGTGAAGGTGAAATTGCCAAAAAAGAAAAATATGAACGTTTTGCACAAAAACATTGAAAGATGGGGACATTTTGTGTTATTTAGCCAAAATAAAATCCTCCCCTCCCCCTCCCCCTCTCCTTTTTTTTTTTTTTTTTAAATATGGTCACGTAATTAAAAGTAAGGAAATATTTTTCATGAAAAAAATGTCAATAAAACAATACGAAAAATAATAATTTAAGTGAACGTTAATATCCATTTTTAAGAGTAGTCAATGAGTTCGAACTAGAGGAAGGCTCTCTTAGTGAAGTCGCGAACATTTTTATCAATGTCGATGGAGTTGGTTATTTACCCCAACTCCACCCCTCGACTTGTAAAGGGTCACAATTATGCAACACATGATGAAATGATCAAGTAATTGATATTTCACTACTATTTTTTAGATGTCACATTTATAAATTTGACGTCTAAATATTGTAGTGAAGCGTAAAAGTTCTTATAACACATTCAAATTGTACGTCAAAAAACTTCAAAATAAGTAACAATTATTTGATGATGTATATCTTTTTTATAGACGCTCGTCTTATTTCATATCTAGCGATTTTCGAGTTCAACCAATCACCTTCGACCGCAACCAATCAAGGCACGCATACACGTTATCCGTAGAACAAATGGATTGGAATTGGCAGGCGGCCTATCCAATCATATTTTCGTCGGTGCTTCTATTTTTTCCCTTTGCCACCGACCACATTAATAATTGGTTTAACCCTTTGCTTGACCCTACATTATTTTTTTCACCGAATTCCCTATTTTGTCCCTCTCTTTTCTACCTTTGACTTTGTCACTGTTTCATGGGAGTTACGTTCAGAGTCACACTTCCATATCGCTGATTTGACTAATTACCCTCAAACTAGCACTTTGTTAGTTAGATTGCTAAATGTAATTGTAACCCTTTAAATTATATATTTATGACTTAACATTAATTTTTTACTAAATTGAAAATAAATGGGTTTTGAGGTATGGTTTGTTGTAGGGGCAGATCCAAGGACGAGCCGACCCGTGCTAGAGTCCATCCTCAATCCAAATATTCATTTAAAAAAAAAATTAAGGCCACGTTTGATTTTCATTATTTGTAGAATGAGAATGAAAAATATAGCGGTCATGACCCACACAAGAGATGAAAAGTCAAAAATTGTGGTTGAGTGTGATTGATAAATGTCATATTTTTCATTTTTATGGTTGAAAAATGGGAAATCCACAGGCCCTAAGTAATTTTTTTATGTGAGCATATATATTTTTTTTTTTGCGTATAAGCCTGTCCTGAATTTTTGTTTGGATCCGCTACTGATTTTTTTGGAAAAAGAAGAATAAAGTAAATTAATCTACTAAGACCATTATTCAGATATAATTAAGTTATTTATTTCAATGATTTTTATTTTTTATTTTACATAAAAATAATTTTTCTTTTAAATTTAATCAAACGTTCTTCTTTTGATAAATTAAAAATTGAGCATGCACTGCACATGATCGTGAAAGACTTGGGGGCAAATATAGTTGGTAGATTGATCATGCATTTGATTTTGCTTGTTATTGATATTTATCATATAAACTTTGTATGTATTTTAGTCCAGA
The DNA here is from genome assembly GCA_019395295.1 of Osmanthus fragrans. NCBI lineage: Eukaryota > Viridiplantae > Streptophyta > Magnoliopsida > Lamiales > Oleaceae > Osmanthus > Osmanthus fragrans. Next base: position 2,027,470 of record CM033360.1, on the reverse strand, counting down.
TTTAATAAACAATACATGATAATAAATAAAATTTTCTTTGATTAATTTTCAATTATACAAACTTTGTTATACCATTTTATAAGAATTGTATGTCAAAACACTCGAGACAATACATATATAAAACCATATGAAGTAACATTCAAATGAATTGTAAGTTTTCAAGTGAAAAACTTCCTTTATATGCATTATAAAACAGCAATATTTATTCAGTAATTATTTTATATTTTTGTTAAGACTTTAAATAAAATTATTATCTTATATCTTTAGGGCGATTGTTATTAATACAGTGACATAAGTTGATACCGAACATTCATTTATCAATATTTTATCACATGATTATACATTTTATTCTGGCGTTTTAAAAATGCTAATCAGCACAAAACGTCATCACTTTTTTAGTTTTTTTTTTTTTTTTTTTTTTTGTAAAACGTTCATACTTTTATTTTTTCAACAATTCCACCCCCACTTTTCATTGCGAAAAAATCATTCCATCCACCCCGTAAAATGTTTTGTTAACTCCACAAAAGCTAATTAACACAAAACGTCATCACCTTTAAATTTTTTTTTTTTGTGCAAAACGTCCATACATTTCATTTTTGACAATTTCACCCTTGCTTTGATATTTCATTGTGAAAAAAACCCTTCCATCCACCCACCATCAAATACTCTATTAACTTAACAAAAAAAATGCAAATTTTCTTTTCAAAAACCAATGATAATATATTTTTACCCAATGTTTCCATTAGCCTTCTTCTCGCCTTCAAAGTTAACTGTTCAAAAATTAAAAGGAATATGAAAATAACTTATACATTTATTCCATTAAATAAGTAAAAAATGACATAAAAAACGTTGTATTTTACTTTGAGAAGAACAATGACTGCTGTAATACTGAATTACTCATAAAATTTGGAACGGTAAATAAAGAGATTGAATATGTGGTCGATAAATAGAAGATGTTCATCCTTATTTTGTGCTTATTAAAGGTATAAATAAGGATAAAATAAGAAGAACAATGACTAATGTGACGTTGTAAATAACCTCATCAGATTTCATTGGTAAATGACTCATCACGTATAAATGGATAAAGATGAATTGAACTTGTTCTTTTCTTTTTAGCATGCAATTGAACTTGTGATAATCATCCCTACCCATTAATACGTTTTACGTGTAACAACCATATCTTTTAACATACTTTGTGAAAAAAGTCCATATCTTCAAAATTAAGTAGCGTAAAAACATCCATACTTTTGTAAATCGAAAGGTATTGAAAAATGAAGGCGTTTTGTGCTAATTAATCTTTTTGTTGAATTAACGAAGCATTTGATGATGGGTTAGATAGAATGACCTTTTTCGCAACAAACGGTAAAAGCGAGGGTGAAATTGTAAAAAAAGGAAGGTATGAATATTTTGGACAAAAATATTGAAAAGTGAGAACGATTTGTGCTAATTAGCCTTTTGAAAAATAAATTCTTATGGTGTGTATTTAATTTCTTGGTGACATTTTAGTCAATTTTCATGCACCAACAATGCTATCTACTTAGAAACAATTCTGTTTGGAGTACAAGGAAATGTCTTACAGGTACCTTATAGGTAAGACACATGGTGGGGCAGCTGCAATTTTTTGAAAATAAAAAAAATGTGGGGCCCAGACCCTTGTGGACCTGTAAGTCCTTATCCAATTAGAAAAGCCCAATGGCAGTTTCGTCCTTTAAAATACACAAAATAGAAGCCATACCCTATGCTTTATCAACCCCACCCACTCCTCCACTCGCTTCCTATTTGTATATCTGTATCTATACTCTCTCTCTCTCTCTCTCTCTCTCTCCACCCATGGTCACCACCACCCTCGCCAAATATAAGATATAGTGAGAGTACAAATAAAATAAAAGGTGGTAGATGCATGAGTTAACACCAACCACTATTGTAGTATACAGTCTCTATCTCCCTCTCTCTCTATTCTCACCACCTTCCCTTTGTAATCCACCACCCTACGCCCACCCACCGCCGCCTAAGTTGATTTTTGACCTCGGTTTTCACAAACCACAAACCACTGGGTTTTGCCCTTTTTATTTTGTCCAGTTTATTTCAGGTATCAACTCCCACTCTTCATAATGCCTTGTAACATTTGGTTGTCTTTCTTTGTAAACGGGTGTTAAAAACTGGGTTTTGTCTCTATAGGTTGACTCGTATGCTAGTACTAATTGCATAACTCTATGCTTTGGGCTTTTGTTTTTAACGATGACAAATCTTCTTATTACATGTGGGTTTTTTTGTTTCTTGATTTTCCTTTATGGTTTGTTGGACAAGTGTGTGTTATTCAATTTTGTTAATTTCACATTTTTGGCTCCATGAAAGGTGGTAGGTTGGTGGGTTTGACTTGGAATTCTAAGAGAGAAAAGGAATGATTTGGGCATTTGTGTTGATTTCTTGAAATTCTATTTCTGGTTATGTTAATTTTTGTTTTGGTTAAATTTATAGCAATCTTTATCTATAGATTGCCATTCTATCACCTTATATATTTTTTTTTTTGGGTAATGCCAGTAGGGGTTCAAGGCTTTTTCACTGGAATGAAATATGAACTTTTTAACTATTCATATGGATTCCATTGCATAATATTAATAACAGATGTCTTAGTTCAATTCAGAGTTTCTTGTCAATGTTACTTCACATCCTTAAAAGAATTATTCCCGAATGTGGGTTGAAATGGGCTAATTCTTGGTTTGTCAAAGTTCTACTGGTCTAATTTGGTTTCTGTATAACTTTGTGACTGTTTTTGGAGTGAATTGCCCAAATAGTCACTAAAGTTTACATCATGTTTACACAAGGTCACTGAACTTTAAAAATTACCCAACCCATCATTGAACTTTTCAAAAGGTTTACACGGGATCATTGAACTTTAAAAACAACTCAATTTATCACTAAACTTTGTAAAAAATTCGCACGAGGTCACTGAACTTTGCAAAAGGTTTTTCAGGGATCACTAAATTTAGTGATTCCTGGAAAGCTTTTTGCAAAATTCAGTGATGAATGAGAAGACTTTTTTAGTTCAGTGACCCCGTGGAAATTTTTTGGGAAGTTCAGTGATGAGTTAGATGATTTTTAAAGTTTAGTGACTTTATGGAAGCATGGTGTAAAGTTCAATAACTATTTGAGCAATTCACTCCTGTTTTTTAGGGTGCAAAATTTGCATTTAAGGAACATGCCATTGTCATCATACACTTTGCCAACTGAGTGGATAATTTCTGAATTTCACAAAGAATGTGTTCCCACGGAGTGGTGAAAAAGGATTCATGTAGCTGATTCTACATTTATTGTGAACTAAGCTAAGTTTGTTGTTGTTGTAATGATTTAGCATTTCCGACGTTGCCATGATTTGAACGTCTACTACTATTCTTTTGGCAATTATAAAATTTTCAGGGGAATTTATAAATATTTTTCATTTTTCGACTTATCATTTACGTAAAAACAGTTAGTCAAATTCAATTCAATTTTCAAATTCACTTGAATGATACTTTCCTTCCGAGTTCTTATAAAAAATGGCCGAAGTAAAATGAAAAGGATTCCAATTTCGCGTCTCAAATGAAATGAGCGAACTATAATCGACATTATTTTTTGAATTAATTATCTCTTGTTGTTTCCTGCTTTCAAATGTCAGCATTCTTTGGGAATTATATTAGTATTTATCTTTCTGACATTCGAATATGACATTCTTATCTTGCACATAATGCTTTTTATTTAAATCATATGATCTCACATGCTGTAAACCTTTATCATACACGAGTCATTTCGTTTCTTATTTTGGGCTTGATATGTATCTTTTTTTTTATCTTTCATTGGTGAAAGTACAAAGTTATTAGATAGCTTATTATTCTGCCTATTAGGAATACTGAAACGGCCATGGTGAGCATTCGAAGGCGCAAGCTCTTAGGACTCTGTTCGGGTATGCAAGTTTAAATATTATGTGGTTGTTGATAAAAAAAAATAAAATTATAAAGTAAGCATGCATTTTGACTATCTATTATTTTGTACTGGCTTTCATGTAGCACGTATCTGTTTTTTTCCTTCTGCATTCTATTAGAAAATTCTAGTCTTTGGCCATGAATGAAGCTTTTGATACTTTCGATGATAACATAGGACGGAATTCTTCAGTGGCTCCACTTTCCAAGTCTGAGCATGGACAATATCCCGAAAATCGTGTGGACAACACAAAACCAGTCAGTGTTCACCCCATGGTTTTAGATGATATTGACCCACCAAAGGAGGTATTCATGGATTTACTGGAGTATTGTTTCTTCATAGGCATAAAATATTATCTATAATTTTGAATCGTAATTTTTCTCATGTACGCCAAATTATTTCATAACCATTGGCGATTGTTTCGTAACCATTTTAAAATTGGAATCTTAGCTTTTTTAAGTTCTGAAGTCTCAGCGGTAGGATTTGATCTTTCCCAACTGTGTTGAAACATTTTCTTTTTATTATTTACTGACTTCCCTTTGTCATTCCTGAATTTGAGTGCTCAGTTGCTAATGAAGATGTTATGTCTAAAGATAAACAGAGACTTGATGTCCTTTCCTGTTAAAGATAAAAAAAACTTCCTGTTTGTCTCATCTCTCACTTTCAGGTTATTGTACCTAATTTTTGTAATCAATGAAAAAGATGGTTGAATATATAATTCTCTTGATTGTATATGAATAAGTTATGCTTTCCTGTATTTACAATATTAGGGAATTTCTTTGTGTGAGGTTGTTTAGGATGGTCTAATAGAGATCTGCTGTAGTCTTAATATACAATTCTTTTTCATATTTTTTGCATCCTTGGCATAACATCTTGTGGAAAAATTTATAATCAGTGAAGAAAGCCACATTGGACCTTTTGCATTACCTTGGACTTCATTTTCTTGGTAATCGATTTATAATATTACATAAAGCTTGAATTGGAAGAGCAAATCATTTCCATCATTAATTGCTTATATGAATTTGCATCTATTTCTCCACCTGTAAATATGTGCATGCTCGTGTTCAGTGTTTTTTTGTCTGTACTATGTTAACTGTTGATTTCTTTATTGTATTCACACTTCACTTTTAATTCTAAGTTTACTATCTATATGTTAGCCACACACAATACATTAAATTTGACTTCCTTTTTAATCTTTATTATTGGCTAGAAAATTTCTGTGGAAATTGGGCCTGGTTCATCAAATGTGCCTGCTTCCAGTCCATCAAAAGAGCATCCTATTCATCAATTCCCAGGTCTGTTCTTATTCATGTTTTCATTTACACCTCGTATACTCTTGCTGAATGATAGTCCATTGGATGCATGATGGATCGAAAAGTTATTTGAATACGCATGCGCACACGTGTGTTCTGCTCTGCAATCTGTACTTCCTCATTTTTGATATGTTCTGCTAGGTGATGTGTTCCTCACTTCTTTTATTTGTACCTTTTGACTAAGCCTGTTCCAATTTCGAAAAATGCTTTATAAAGAAGCATAAAAAACTAAAAAATAAATAAAAATAACGGTTTAGATTCTTTAACAAAGTCATGAGCAGGAGTTATAGAAAGACGTGCTGTTATCTTTCACTCTGGATTCTTCCCCTTTTGGAAATTACTAAAATTTATTGTGAAGGTTTAGGTACCAAATTTGGATCTTCCAACCGCGACATGTACAAACTTTTCCTGTAAACTAGTGGCTGGTTGCAATGAGGTGGTGATGATGGTTGCAAAGGACGTGGACTCAGACTGGGATAGTTGGGGGTTTGCCATCGGTGGAACTAGAGAGGTGGGATGTAGAGAAATAGAAGGGTGTGGCAGCAGTTGTGTCAATAATTTGCAAAGGACCTAATTTTCTCATAGCATTTACCATTTCGTGGGGGAAGGTAGCTTTCACATATTATAAAATGGAAAAAAGATTGTGCTGGAAGTTGGAAAAAATGAAGTTTTTTAAGATACGTCGAAGAACAAATGCTTGTTACCTGTGTTGATGTGTTTGCAAATAGATGGCCAAGATGAAAGGAATTCTGTTGTGGAATAATTGGAAATTCATTTGTATCTAAATACGGCTGAATGGTACAGATGCCTCTTAACTCATTGTAGATTAGTATCTGTTGACCCCAAAAAATGTTGTCAACAGATATCGGTATCGGACTCGTGACACGTGGATTCCGGCGAATTTGACCGGAGTTGATGATTGTAGAATGTGTATGGACTATCGAGTCGGAATACCAACGGAGGATTTTTGTATCGGATGGATCAAGATTTGTCGTTCATTTTGTGTTTTTCATCCTTTATCATATTGTAAGAAAGCACAATAATTATATGGATAAAATATTTTCTCTTTTTCAACCTTTTGTAAGAATAAGAATTTGGGTTTATATATTTCACTCTCTCAAATTCCGCTCTCATTTACAATTACAAGAGGTGCTATTTATAGAGGAGAGATCGAAATGCCTATCGTTGGATCGGGTCCACGTGGCTTCATCTTGTTGTTTAGAACAAAAAATCATTCACGACATTACCTACTGTGATGATTGCCCTGCCATTGTTCTGCCTTTTTGTCTGACACTAAGCAAGGCGATTTTAAAGTGACTTGTCACATCAATCGTTTCTAAGGGATATCTTTCAGATTTGTTGCCTAACAAACACCTCAGTGAGTGAGGCGTTAGGCCACAAAGAAAACTTCGGACTGGAGACGTGTTATGCAGTTGAAGGGACTTCATCTCAGCTTTTTGAAGGGACTTCGTCTTAGCCTTCTGATGGGACTTCGCCTTAGCCTTTTGAAGGGACTTTGCCTTAGTCTTCTGAAGGGACTTCGTCTTAGCCTTCTGAAGGGACTCCGCCTTAGCCTTTTGAAGGGATTTCGTCTTAGCCTTCTGAAGGGACTTCGTCTTAGCCTTTGACAAGGGACTTCGTCTTAGCCTTTGAAGGGACTTCGTCTTAGTGCCACCTTTCCATTAACGATGTCTCCTTTGAGGAAGGATTTTATGCGGACTACGAGGTTCCCTTACTGTTCGTCGTTGAATATCCTCTCGTTAAGATCTCCACGTGTCCTCCAGCCACTAGCTTAATAATGACCCCATTTTTATGGGGTAACAATAGTCCCCCAAGTCTATGTATTAGTCATTTATGCAAATGCATGGACTTTGAGATATAAATAGTCAAAGAAGACGGGGTCTTGCAGATTGTCTCAGAAAATATGCGTGCCAACTGGAATAAGCGAGGGCATACGAATTGCCTCCAAAAATGTTGCTTATAATTTTTCGAAATTTCGGCAGCAATCTCTGTAATATAGACTAAACCAATCCTGTAATACAAATATGTGGAGGTCCTATTTATTCCTGACGAATACGAGGGGTCGTTTGTTTTTAGGCTGTAATGGTGCGCCTCCTTTTGCACGTGTTCATAGAGTGGCTGTGACGGTTCAATCTCCTATACACACAACGTCACCTTATTAAATGCGCAATCATGATTATTTTATGGCGCCTTTCCAAAGACAAGGCATGCGTTATGGCGCGTGGTTCACACGCTGTCATCTGGTTTGTGGAAGACGAAACAACTGACAAATGGACCATCCAGATTATATCCAAGGATAAAAGGTTAGATTGACCAGATTCTCATCCAACGGCTGGGGTCCTTCCCTCTCGCCTATAAATATTGGCCAACAAACACTTTTGCCTCTTTTATCTTCACGCGAAATTGCTAGAGAACCTTCAAAGTCTGTACTTCCTTTTCTTCCATAGATTTCTATTTCTCAAGATTTTTCGGCAGCCCTCCACCGGCGTTGTGAGTAACACTGTAAGTTTGTAAGAGAGGAAAGAGACTTGATTTCTTTTCTTTGATTTCCTTCCGTACCTGATGCGTCCTGGTTCTAATAGAGAACCAGACTATTTACAAATAGCAGCCAGTTACGGAGTTCGTTTGATTAAGATCTCGGACCTTAGGAAAATAGTGATGTCCGAACCGAGAACCGTTCCTGTAAGGGGGGTTAGGTCGGAGGACATTTGGGGGGCGTCCAAGATTCAGTCCATTATGTCCCCTCTACGTCTAGTTCAACTTAGGGAGACATATCGCATACCCTATGATATTGAACTTCTTACTCCGTCTTCGGCGGAACGTGCCTGCTACCCTAGGGCTGGGTGCGTCGCCATTAGCGAACATTTGCTCAAGGCAGGGCTTCGCCTTCCCCTCCACCCCTTTTTTAGGGCAGTCCTTAGATTGTACGGACTTGCCCCCACCCAGTTTGTCCCCAACGCATGGGCTCAACTAGTGGGTTCTTATTTTCCGTGGAAGGAGACCTCCCTAGGCGAGGATATGCCCCTCCACGTTTTCCAGACACTTTTTCAGCCGAGGTCTCTAGAAAAAGGAGATTCCAGGGGGTGGTATTCTTTGTGTCCTTGGGGGTCACATTCCTCATTCGTTGTCGAACTCCCTTCTTCCGTCAAGCTCTGGAAGGAGTCATGGTTCTGGGTGGGGTAAATGGCAGGAGTGTGAGGGCGACGCCGTACCCCATGTCAAAGCACCGACCTCATACTCCGAAGCTAGTGAGTGTTAACTTTATTGTGCGTTTGCGTAGTGAGCGTTGGAATACTGGCTCTAATTTTTTGAATTGCCTTTTGTGCAGACGTGGTTGAGTTGTTCGAGCTAAGTTCTGCTGAGCTTGAACTAATCAGAGACGTCTATCTCCGACCTGCTTCTTCCAGAGAGTACGAAAGGCTCATCTTTCGAAAACAGCCGTTCGAAAACTTCTGCCTGATCTCGAAGAAGGGTATATGTTCATTGTTTATGTGTATATGTAGTTTTGCATATGTTCACTATGATCACACCTTGCTAAATTCGCCATCTTTCCTTTTGTAGAGGAATATTTGCACAGGAGGCACCCCACTCCGGATATGGCTACTATAGTGGCAGCCACCTCCACTGCTGGGAGAAAGGTTCTGAAGGGCACTTCTGCTGGTGCCAAGAAAGTGAGGGAAAGGGTCAGCAAGGAGGCTGCTGTTCGCGAGGCAGAGGATGCTGTTAAAGAGAGTGCTCCCCTTTCCACAACTGATAAGGGCAAGACTCCTGTAGTGGAATCCCCCAAGAAGAGGTTTAGGGTGCCTAGGGAGGATGGGGCTGGAGGTTCTGCTGATGTCCCACCCCCACGTTCTGAAGTCCCTGTGGGGGAGAAGTTACTTGGTACTTCCTTGGCTGCAGCCCCTGTCCCAAAGAAGAGGCCGTTGGAATTAGGGGTGTAAGCGGTCCGGTTTTACCGGTTTTTGACAGATTTTCAAACCAAACCGGTTACACCGGTTTGAGAATAACTCAAACCTAAACCAAACCATTTTGAACGGTTTGAAAAAAACTCAAACTTTACCTAACGGTTTGGTCCGGTTTTAAACCGCCGGTTTCTCCGTATATTTTTTTTTACCCCTCGTCCGATTTTAAACCACCAATTTCGCCGTATTTTTTTTGTCTGTCTCCTTTTATGCCATTAATTTAAGAGTGGACAATTTTTCAAGAACCGGTGGAACCGGACCGGAACCATTTAGAAAAATAATTTAATTTTGGGACAAATTATTAAGAACCAACCAGTTTCGATCCAGTTCTCGGTTCTAGTATGGGAACTGCTGGGAACCGGATGATTCTCATAGGTTTTTTTTTTTTTTTGTAAAATATATGATTCAATCTCCAATCACTTTTATAAAAAATAATAAGATTCTTTCTTCATTTTAGACCTCAATACTTTCCTTCTTCTCTTTGATTCTTTTCTTCTCCCTTCTTATAATTATTTGATTAATTGATTCTCAAGCCAAATTAGAATATTGGGAAATCTATACCTAAATAAATATATTTACAATATATAATTTCATTTCTAAGATCCGAAATTTTTATTTTGTTTTCACTTTGATTACATAGTTATTGATCCGATCAAAACTTTTCATTTAGATTTCCACAAATTATAATCGATAGAACTAGAAGTTGAAATAATTTTTAAAAGGATATTCAATTCAATGTAGGATTTTGATTTTGATTGAAGTTTATTTAATCATTGGAGTACTATGCAGTTTATATAATTTGATGATTGTTTATGATAGTAATTTATATGGAATATAACGTGGGATTGCTTGATGAATCGTTTCAGACTTTTAGTTTAAAAGCTTATGGAATATATGAACATCATTTAAAAATAAATAAAAAGTTCAACACAAAAGTCTTACAAGTTACAATTTAGAAAATTTCATTTTTTTAATTTTTTAATTATTATATATTTTTTCACCGGTCCGGTTTGGTTTTAAACCGCAATAAAATTTCTCAAACCTAAACCAAACCGTTTTTGACCGGTTTGGTTTGGTTCAAAACCATTTCGTTGATGGGTCCACGTGGCACCAAACCGACGGTTTTCAAAATGCGGTTTTGGTTTGGTTTTCCGGTTTGGCGGTTTTTGCTTACAGCCCTAGTTGGAATCACCAAAGAAAATTCCTACCAAAAGGCCGAGAACAGCGAGTGCCTCCTCTGTGAGAGGGTCGGCAAGGGCCAAGATGCTCCCCACTCAGAGGGATGATGAGTTGGCACCAGAGGTCCTTTCAATGCTTCCTGCCGACGTCCAAACTGCGGCTTCCAACTTTTACAAGTATTGGACAGAGAGGTGGCAGAATTTCATGGAGTCTGGGGAGCCCAAGGATGTGATTGCCACACTGGTGAGCCAAACGGAGAGGTCGTTTGGTACTGCCATAGAGGTGCATGCCCTCTTTAATAACTTGCAAGGAAAGAAGGAAGATGCTGCAAACAGGGTGGCTGTGGCTGAGGAGGAGGCTTCTAAAGCCAAGGCTGAGGTGGTGGAATTCAAGAGATTGAAGGACGAGGAGTCTATGAAGCTTGCCTTTGCTCTATCTGAGATCGAGAACTTGAAGAAAGAAGTTCACATCTGCCAAAGCGAAGTGGCTTCCATGACGAGGCGGGTGGAGACTTCTGATGCTCACCAAAGGATATCAGCACAGGCCTTGGAGAGCCTCAACAAGGAACACTTTGCTTTGAGGGTGGATTTTGAAAACCAGAGATTAGAGAATGCTGCCTTGAACTCAAGGATTGCGAGTCTCACTGAGGAGGTCGAAGAGGCTAAGAAGGAGGCTGAATCTGCTGGGACGGAGGCTGAGAAACGGTTTGTTACTAACTTTCATCTCACCGACGTGTACGAAAACTTCGCCATTTACTGGAGGAGATATGCATATAGCGAAATGGTGGAATGGATTGAGGCTAACAATCCAGCAATCAGCACTTCGGATTTAAGAGAGTTGTTCCTTGAAGAGGAGCCTGAACAAGGTATCGACGCCCCAGCAGTTGGGGACGAAGTTGTTGAGGTTGATGATGAGGCCTCTGAAGCTGGTGATGCAGAAGTCGACCCCTTGAATGCAATAGTTCCCGTCACTCCTCCCCCTCCCCCAACGAATAGCTAGGAAATCAGATTTTTGTAACAGGCCTCGAAGCCCTCGTTGTGTAACTTCTTTATTAATGAAAATATGCTTTTGACTCGTCTCTTTAATTTTCACTTTACATGTAACTTGAATGAAAATTCTTGACTTTGAACGAACCTGTTGTGCACATGATTTCGTTATGTAAGATGCAAGTTAAGTTTCGAGTGTTGGTATTTTAGTGATTGCAAGGATGTTGAATCCAAAATCGAATGGTTGCATCTGAACTTGCGTATTTTTTTTGGCCTTGCTTGGTGTATATCCGGTACCTCAGTTCTATCGAAGTTTACACATTCGTTCATACTGCAGAATGGTTGATTACTGATCTTTACCTTTTATTTGAGTTTTGTCTTCATCGCGTTTGTTTTGCTTCGAGTTTATGCCCAAAAACCCTCGTAATTGAAATGTTTAAGCCCTAGGCCTTTCAAACGTTAGAGTCCTACCATATGGCTTGTCAGTGAAACTTCTATTCACTTCGCTATTTGGAAGGGGTCCTCTTAGGACTGCCTTCTAGTCGAAGTGCCGACGTTTTAACTAGTTTCGTTTTTCTTCCCAAGGCATGGACTATGGGCTGCCTTCTCATGCCGAGGCCCCTTCACAAATCTTGTTTATGAGGGAACGTTCTATTCACTTCACTATTTGGAAGGGGTCCTCTTAGGACTGCCTTCTAGTCGAAGTGCCGACGTTTTAACTAATTTCGTATGAGACTCTATTGGAAAACGACATTTTATTTATTATCGATTACACATGGAAAGATTTACAACTTTCACTGATAGTACTTCCTCAGATGCTCAGCATTCCAGGGATGGGGTTGTACCTTGCCATCCATGGATTCGATTCTATAAGTTCCAGTTCTGACTTCTTCCCTGATGCGATATGGGCCTTCCCAATTCGGTCCAAGAGTCCCTGTACCCGGTTCTTTCGTCGACAGCAGAACCCTTTTCAGAACAAGGTCGTTCAATTGAAACGACTTCCTCTTTACTTTGGAATTGTAGTACCTGTAAAGACTTGGGGGTCCATCTTAAAATGTCAACCTTGTTAAGAGGAGTAACCTAAGGCCTTTATAAATTGGCCTATGTTTACATCTTTATTTAATGTGGGATTATATCCCTTAACATGCCCTCGCAAGATGGTGGCTCGTTTGAGCAGACCAATCTTGAAATCCATATGCTCATATTTTTTAGTCTTACAATGATCGAATCGCTCGTTGGAGCTTAATGGGCTCTGATACCATGTAAAGACTTGGGGGTCCATCTTAAAAGGTCAACCTTGTTAAGAGGAGTAGCCCAAGGCCTTTATAAATTGGCCTATGTTTACATCTTTATTTAATGGGAGATTATATCCCTTGGGATTAGTACAGATGCCTCTTAACTCATTGTAGATTAGTATCTGTTGACCTCAAAAAATGTTGTCAATAGATGTCGGTATCGGACTCGTGACACGTGGATTCCGGCGAATTTGACCGGAGTTGATGATTGTAGAATGTGCATGGACTATCGAGTCGGAATACCAACGGAGGATTTTTGTGTCGGATGGATCAAGATTTGTCGTTCATTTTGTGTTTTTCATCCTTTATCATATTGTAAGAAAGCACAATAATTATATGGATAAAATGTTTTCTCTTTTTAACCTTTTGTAAGAATAAGAATTTGGGTTTATATATTTCACTCTCTCAAATTCCGCTCTCATTTACAATTACAAGAGGTGCTATTTATAGAGGAGAGGTTGAAATGCCTATCGTTGGATCGGGTCTACGTGGCTTCATCTTGTTGTTTAGAGCATCAAATTATTCACGACATTACCTACTGTGATGATTGCCCTGCCATTGTCTTGCCTTTTTGTCTGACACTAAGTAAGGCGGTTTTAAAGTGACTTGTCACATCAATCGCTTTTCAGGGATATCTTTCAAATTTGTCCCCTAACAAACACCTCAGTGAGTGAGGCGTTAGGCCACAAAGAAAACTTCGGACTGGAGACGTGGTATGCAGTTGAAGGGACTTCGTCTCAGCTTTCTGAAGGGACTTCGCCTTAGTCTTCTGATGGGACTTCGCCTTAGTCTTCTGAAGGGACTTCGTTTTAGCCTTTTGAAGGAACTTCGTCTTAACCTTTTGAAGGGACTTCGCCTTAGCCTTCTGAAGGGACTTCGCCTTAGGCCTTTGAAGGGACTTCGTCTTAGCCTTTTGAAGGGACTTCGTCTTAGTGACACCTTTTCATTAACGATGTCTCCTTTGAGGAAGGGTTTTACGCGGACTACGAGGTTCCCTTACTGTTCGTTGTCGAATATCCTCTCGTTAAGATCTCCACGTGTCCTCCAGCCACTGGTTTAATAATGGCTCCATTTTTATGGGGTAACAATATCAACCAGACTGTAACTGTCGATTTTATCATATGATAAGGATGGTCGTCAAGTTCATGCTTATGTAATCTTCTTGTACATTTAATTGATTTCTTCTAAGACACTTTTATGTCATGAACATAGAGTATTCTATTGTGGGTATACAATATTTATGTTTTTTCCCTTCCTTTGGGTCTTTGATCTGATCCATCTTTTATTCCAGAGGTTAAACGCAGAAAGCGGCACAGGAGAAAACATGTTGAAAACCAAGAACAGTGTATTATGAGAGGTGTCTATTTCAAGAATATGAAATGGCAAGCTGCAATCAAGGTTGACAAGAAACAGATCCACCTGGGAACTGTTGGTTCTCAAGAAGAGGCTGCTAGGCTTTATGACAGGTATTATCCGAGGATACCTTTGATTCTCGCGGAAAAATTTCCCTTTCTCTTGCAGTTTGTAAATCCAGCAACCCTTTGCTTCTCTCCTCGTCCTTAAGATCTATCTGTCCCTTGTTCTCGTATGTAATTATTTTAGCAAGTAGGTTTAGTGACTTTGGTCGACTTTCACGGTCAAACCAAAAGTTCCTGGCGCATAAGTTCTTATTGATTCAGTTTATTCTTGTATGCAAAATAGCTTGGAAAGTCACATTGCCTCGTGATCTTGATAGTTCTAACCATGCTTTTGGGAACTATCACTAGATCTATAATACCAGTTTGTTCTCTTGTTCGAAAGCTCTGAAATCAGAACTTGAGATGACATTTGCATTGCAGGGCCGCATTCATGTGTGGAAGGGAACCCAACTTCGAGCTCTCAGAGAACGAAAAGCAGGAACTTGGAAAATTTAACTGGGACGAATTCTTAGCTTTTACGCGGTCTGCAATTACTAACAAGAGTAAGCCTTCAAGTAAATTTATAATTCGTTTCATTATTTCAATATATTTTCGCGTTTGATTGTTGTAGTATTTGAATCTACAGAAAGCCAGAGAAGAACAGGGCCAGGTTCTCAAAGAAAACTCGATACCAATGATTGGGAGGGTGAGCAAGGAAACAATGGTTTCTCGGCCTCAGTAGTCAACATGTTTGTCCCTTGACAGGCTGACTAATTTTTGAAATTATTTTTCTTCATTCAGCCTTTTAAATTCTATTCAATTCTTGGTATATAAGAAGCCCCTATTAAGGCAGCTGATGTGAAATTTTCGAATTGTAATGCATTTGGTTAAACATATGCATTGGTATGATCATTGTGTTAAGGTGTTTAAATCATATGGGTATTGCTATCATTTATTTTTGTGGCGTGAATTTGTCAATCAAATCAATTAACTTTCCGGGACATTGCAAGGTGCTAGAAGAAAAAGGAAAGATGGTGTTCAAGAACCTTAATGTCAACCGTGCCATGTCTTTCACAGTGTTTTTCGCGTTCTTATTAACGAAGACTATAACTAAGAATTTCGAGAAGCCTAACGATATATCGCCGCTCCGTCGTTAGTGCGTAAGGAAGAATACATCAACTCAAAATGAGGAGGTGGCTTTGCAAAGTTCGTTTTATAATTTAGCGATTATAGGCAACGAAGTTGGCACCACATTTGGAGATGTGTCTTATCAGATGAGAAGCTAATAATAAATGAAGTCTCAATTTTTTATTTTAAGAGCTCAGTCCTTAGTCTAACTTTACAAAAATGAATATGTAGATTTTGTTAGTTACGTATAAAAGTAAAATTTACAAGCGAAGCAACAAATCTAGTTGATTTTAGTGAACAATTATAATGTAAAAATGTAAAAATTCATAAGTAAGGTGTATAATTTATACCAATTCAAAAATCGAGTATATAATTTAAAAATTCAAAAATCAGATTTATATATATATAATTAAATATAATAAAATCACAATTATACAATTAATGATGATAGATTTATAATTAAAATCACATATTATCAAATTATTAAGTCACAAATTATTTCGAGGAAAATTTTAAAGATCACAATTTATTTCGAAATCACAAATTGTGGGTCACACATAAATTTTTCAGTCATACATTATCAAATTTTTAGATCACCAATATGTACTTGGTCACAATTTTTTGGTCACGGTTGAATGTTTTGTCACAAATTAATAAATAATTAGTCACATACACCAAAAACCTCGAATCCCAACCCCAATAATTGATCACAGTACCCCACTCGCCACAACACCATCACAACCATCGCCAGAGCCGCCGCGCACCAGACATTGACAGACCCACCACCACCACTCCAACATCCAACAAACCCAACAAAAATTCTTCAACACCGATCCCTAACCCTAGCACCACCACCTCTTCATCCCTACAATGGTCACAACCCGCAAATAATGATCACTCTCTTCCTCCCAAATCCACTGCCACAGCAACAGTTGCCACCATCATCGCCACACCAACTCGCCAATAGCGCCACCACCACACACTTCGAGCGCTGCCACCCAACAATTCCAAAACAGTTACCACACCCAAAACAATCTCACACACCACAAGAACCGCAAAAAAACCACCACAACAACCATCGACCACACAAACCACCACCACCGTATCCAACCACCTTATCACCACCACCAACTAGAACACAACAACCACAACTACATCAGAACTCACACAAATCAGCACACATACACCACAGATCGACCACCTCCACCACCTGCACTATCGATCATCTCCACCGCCGCAACCGCACCAACAATCATCATCATTGTCCAATCGAACCACCACAATCAGCTTCCACACACAGAAATCAGCACACATCATCTGCTCGTGGCGACGCAGTTGCACTTCCACCGACCAACGTCTTCGCAGCGCGCAGCCCAACGACGTCACATCTTGCCATTGTGAGTGTTGACTCCAATGCTCACAACGACACTCAGATCTAAACGTGAGGGTTTCGCAACAGCCACCGCACCGACGCTCATCGCGACGAGGCTAGCAGCAATTAGATCTTGCAACAGCCGGTGTTGCTAGAGATAAGGGAGGTAGAGAGAGAGAGAATGAAGAGAAATGACGGTAGAGAAAATGAATTAGGGTTTATAATATTCAATTAAAACCTTTTTTTTATTTCATTAACTTCACACCTAAATTTTGAATTTGACATTTTAAGTACTTGATTTTACGTAATTTCCTCATATAAAAATGTCAATTTTTGTAAAAAAGAAAAAGAATAACTGTTACAATCATTATGTTCTCCTTCTTGGTTTCATTCGTGTAAATCATACTCACCAAAAGAAAGCCCATCTCAAGTGGTTCGTTGGGCCTGAATAAAGAATCGTCGATGGACTGAAGATTTCGGGCCATACCTGGCCCATGACCCGAATTCCAAAATCTGGTACAAATCCACCAGCTCCGCCTATCGCTCAATATCACCGCCCTACACCACGGTCGACCGCTAGCATTCCTCCGTCTATGAACCCTGATCAAATGATATCTGCTCCTTCTACTTCATCGCCATCAGACCCTTGGAAAGAGCGCATCCTCGTTCCTACTTTACTAGCAGGTGGTTTAACTTTTACTGAAAACCCACGATTTTTTTGTTTTTTAAGTTCCTTAATCTATCAGCTCCTAAAAGTTTGTTAGGAAAATCTGATTGATTTTTCGTCTCTTTTGGGTTTGAATTTAGGGATTGCGGGTGCAGGAGTTGGATTGATTTCCAAGCATGGAAAAATTCACGGCCTTTCGAATATTTCAGCTACTTATGCAGCTAATTTTGCTATCATAACTGGCTGCTATTGCGGTAAATCCGTGCTTTATATTCATGTACTTTCATGTTTGCATCTTTTTAATACCATTGTTTCATTTATATTGAGCGTTAGAGTTGATGGACGGATCACTAATTTTCTTGCCGAAAGTTTTTAGAAATTGGAAGTTGAATTTGACAATATAGGGAGTAATATCTAATATATTAGTTCTTGGCAGGAGAAGTTCTTGTTTTGTATCAGATGGCATGTACAATTTCTATAGATGTAGCATTTTCCCCAATAATTAGCTTATAACTTATTGATTCTCTTAAACTGTAGTGATAGTGCAGTAGCATATTATGGTAAGATGATTGTGCAAAGTACGTTTGAATTGGATCTTCAACAAATTTTATGCCTCTCGTCTTCTCCCAACAACTCTATGATTCATCCAATCTAATTTATTTTTATGCACCAAAAAAGGTTGGAATTTGTTGGTCACGAGAGTCAATATGCAATCAAGAAGTTGTTTGTTTCACTGCTTAGACATAATAATATAGACTACTTTCAAATTGACAGGCCAACGAAGGGAAAAGTAAAGAAATTGGTAAATTTTGTTTGTGTAGGTATCCTATAAAAGAATGCTTATATATTGACCTCTCGGTCTGATAGGTGCACGTGAATTTGTAAGGGTGAGCAGAACCGGAAAACCCGATGATTTGCTGAACTCGTTAATTGGAGGTTTTGGTAGCGGCGCTATTCTGGGACGTCTTCAAGGTCAGAATTCCTGATGCATCTGTTATATGTTTGTGCACTAACATGTGTATATGTATATCAACATTTCAGAACACCTACATGGTGATTGAGATCAAGATAGAGATTAAAATAAAAATAGAGTTAGAAATATAATTATAATAAAATTTTATATTAGAGTTTAATTTCAATTAGATTAGGCCTATGTTTGAGCTTCATTTTTTCCAAAACTCATTTTTTCTAAAACTCATTTTCAACAACACATTCTCCCATAAAATAATATTACACTATACTAAAAAAAATTCATATTTTAAACCACACATTCTCCAAAAAAATAACTATTCCAAAACCTATTTTCCTCCAAAAATGGGATTCAAACAGGCATAGATAGGATTAGTTTTGATATTTTGATACCATTATAGTTTATTAGAAGTTCGTTTCTTTTTTATTTATTTGCTCTATAAATAGATGAGCTTATTCAATATAATAGATTACTTGATTATATGAATAAAAATTGATTTTCTTTTTCCTTTATTCTTCTCTTCTTTACACCCCTTTCTCTTCTTGTTCTTAATTGTTCTTTAACAAATTACAAGCTCCTGCGTCACATACTCCAACACATTTTTACTTACAGCCATTGCATAAATCATTTTGATGCTTTCTTTTAGTTTCCAAAGGTATTGGATTGGCATAAATCATTTTAGTTTCCAACAATTCCATTTGCTTCCTTTTTTTTATGTGATCTACCTTATAATTTCTCGCGATTTCATTCAACACATGTTAGACCCTGTCTAGTTCGCTGGAACCCTCTTTTCTAGAATATTAATAGTGCGCTTTATAAAACTAATTAGTCATTCCTTACTTGTTCTATGTTTTTGTATTTGAAACTGCATATTTCTCTTTGCTAAAGGTGTATTACACATGGTTGAGTTCCTTTTGCATGTAACTGAACACAACTTAATAAGGAAGTTTAAACGTCATTATGTCTGTTCTTCTACAAATAAATTTTCAGTTGTGAGTGCTTGTCATAAGTGATTTCTGCTCACGTTACTCAGAGTGTGAATGTTGTAAGGATAAGGCAAAACAAAGAAAATCCATATTGAAGTAGGTTCCATTCCATCATTCTGGCGAGATTTTCACTCGTCTTGGAGGAGAAGGAAACGGGTAGTCTGCATTTGGTTGGCTGCATTTATGAGAAAAGAATGGAACTTATTTTAAAAAATGATCTGTCTGCTCGAGAACAATACTTATTGTTATATTCTAGAAAATTAGTGATCAATGTTGCTTGCCGCATGCAGACACAAGGCTATGCACTGAAAATCCTGTAGTTTTTGCTCAAATACGTAATAAACATGCTTTAAAGAAGACAGAGGAAACTGCATAAATATATTGTCATGATTTCACTGATTTGTTTCTCTTCTCTGTTATGTAATTATTTTGGTGCAATATGGGTCTCGAACCAAATTTTTTCCCATTTATCAGCATAATTCAATCAATGGATCCATTTCTACTATCCTTTTCTTGGAACACTTTCAAGTGCCTTTTGGTTGGATTGTGAAACTGATTTCAATGCAGAGTAGGTTATCATTCGATTTTAACAAAGTCCCAAACAAAGAGAATATATATATATATATATATATATATTTTTTTTTTGAAAGGGGGAACCAGAATTCTTTGTATGAACTCGTTTTTATGTACTAGGATGATTGGTTCTTATCGATTTGAACCATTTTGTTTGTGTTGTATTAGGTGGTCAAATTGGTGCTGTTCGGTATTCAATACTTTTTGCTGCTGTTGGAACAACAGTTGACTACACCACTCTTAAACTGAAGCCTGTTGTAAGTAGATTTATAGAAGAAAAGGATAGTTGGTTCAAATTACCGGAATGGTCACCTATTCGAGTACTTGATGATGAAGCTGTTGCAGCAAAACGTGCTCGGGAACAAGAAATTTACAGAAATGTCCATAATTTGAACAAAGAAGAATCCTGAATAAAGTGAATTATGCCATATTATTTCTTTTTCTGTAATGAATAACTGCAGTTTTGTTGCACTGTGTATTGAACCTTAATGGTATGCTGTTACTTCGTTGGTTGATCTTGGTGCGATCAGTTTCATTAAATTTGAATTCGATACCATTCCATATTTATTATCAGTTACTGGATTGTATTTGTTTCCCTGATAATTCGTAAATATACTTTCAATTATGAAATTTTTGGTTTTTAGATACATGGGTCAATTGTGCGTCGATCTAGATGTGCCTTGCCGTTATGGAATTTGGGGTAGATTGCGGAAAAAATTCAGTACTCATGGAGTATGGAGGAGTTAGCCTGTCACTAATTAGCCATGAATATTTCAATTTGGAGTAACCCTTTTACAGAACACCATCTCATGACAATTGGCTATCTTGGAATTTCCCTTATCTCACCGTGACAGAGGGTAGCCAGTGGAGATTATGGAAATGGCGCGATGGCTGAGCGTTCTCTCATTTCTCGACCACAAGGGCTCTTAGAGAAACGGGCAAATTAATGGTAGAAATGTTCAGTGATGAAGAAAAAGCGAATAGCAGTATTGCAAGTTCATCCCTTGTAGAGACGAAGAACAATGTTGAATTTGTTGTACAGATGCTAGTTATTTAAAACCTTCAATAGGTGCAGTTTGAACTGGATTTTCTCCAATCTATGTAACAGAGACCAAGGCATGTTAGCATCCTTTTTATTCAATTCAATGTTGCATGCCCTATCATTGGATTTTTCTGAAAGATGCTCATGTGTATCGTAAACATTTAAGGGGAAAAGAACAATCAAGAATAAAAAATATAAAATTATATTATATTCAAACTCGAACAGGATTCCAGATTCGCTACTAGAAAAACAAACCAACGATATCAGAATCATTCCAAGTACTTACATGTTACATTGATGAAAGTGTCTCAAATTTTCACGAGAGTAGAGACACAAGAGAGACAAACTCCAGGGTAACCCGTCCCTTAGACCTTGTGTTGATAACGAAATGCTCAGGGTACTTCCTCAACAACATGAGCAACCCGTACCATGGTTTTCCCTTGGCTTCTGGAACGGGATGATCCTCAGAGGTGAGGTATCTTCTCACTCGACTGTGATGCCAAACATTGCCGAATTGTTCCTCCAGCTATAAAAACAAAGGTAAGCATAAGAGAATGGTAATAATCTGGAGGTTAAAAATTAAGAGTGTGTTTGATGGAGATTATTGGGGAAGAATGAATTTTGAAATAGTGATATGATGGGAAATATGTGATTGAAAAAGAAGGAAAAGTTATTGACGTGATAAAAAATATTATTTTATTGAAGAATGTGTGGTTGAAAATGAGTAGAAAAATGAGAATGAAAATGAAAATGTGGGCAAACGGGGCCTAAATGCTTTTGTGTGTTCAAACACCATCTATGACACATGCATCAAGGGTGTTCCTTAAAAAGTGGAAAGCATGTCACCATACCAAGAAGGGTGCATATGAGATCACATGTTCAACTATTATTAAATATGAAATTTTGAATACTCGAAAATTACCACAACAGTAGAATTATGAGAGAAATTGGTGTGAGAGGAATTAAAATTCGAAACAAGAAGAAAGTTTTCTTGAGGAAGTTCAGATGTCAAATTCTCAGCATTGAGGTGAACATATATTCTGAGCAAAGGGGCCAGAGAAGTCCACCAACAATATGCATATCTTTATTTGGTGGATGAACTGAACATAGAAATCATGCTACTATAAGTATGTTCATGATTGATAGATTGAAACCAGAGGAGCATGCAATAGGACATCGAGATATAAACATACCTCGGAATGAAGTCTCTCCATTGGCATCCATTCTCCAGGACCACAGAGATCTGAGAGCAGAGTGGCCACTGATGATACAACATCCTTCTCCTCTAGCTGAAGGAGCTGTAGATTGTCAGCCTCCCTATCAACACGGGATCTTCCATCAACTTTCTTATCTGAGAGAGACCGGGGGAAAATGATGTCAATGGCATATTGGATAGAGTATTTTCAGGATCCAGTAACCTTCTATGATTGCAGATTGTTGCCTATCCATTACCTAAGATAAGTTATCTAATACTAATATTTTTTCCTGATAAAAATAAACTACTCACGTGACATCATGTACAAATGGTCAGTGCTGCTAATTCTTTTGTCAGTGAAATACAAACTTTCCAATAGATCGTTGCCTATCCATTACCTAAGATAAGTTATCTAATACTAATATTTTTTCCTGATAAAAATAAACTACTCGCGTGACGTCATGTACAAATGGTCAGTGCTGCTAATTCTTTGTCAGTGAAATACAAACTTTCCAATAGAATTTCTATTGCTACACAAGGATAGTCAACTCAAGATGCTAGGGGAAACTGGATCCATCAATGTGCTTCAGATTAAGTGATGCATCAAGTGGAACTAAGACAGGATAGGGCAACCTATCTGTAAACGAAATTTACAGAAGGCCTGATATCGCCCTATTTGAGATACTGATTCAAGTTAGAAGTACTTCCTCAGAGCAATTGAACAATCATTTTCAGCTGTATGAGGCAGAAGCTCCACATAAGATTTTGAAGCTGAGCCTTTCCGGCAATGGGGCCTAGGGACCAAGGGGCTGCTCTCCAGTTGTACACTCCGTTCGTTCTACGAACCCTTGTTGATTTTGAACTTTGAAGGAACTGGACTTTGATGGGCCAGCCCTTTTTTATGCGCCGCTTTCCCCTGTCCAGAGCAAAGAGAAGGCGAAAAAGTGCCGCCGAAGCAGCATAAGCAGGCTGAGCACTGGAGAATAAATTGTATTTGGCATTTTTCAGGGTTTCTATGCATCAGTGTCAGAGAGAAAGACACTAATCCTTGGAAGGAATATTGAAGACTATATTTCAGGTAAGCAACATTTTTCAGTTGTGAAGCCACAAAAAGATGCCATCCAGAAGTTACATCCACTTTGATAAATATGCTTTGAATAGCATATTCAAATTATAATGCAAAGAGCAGAGTTAGAGAACATTTTGGAGGACTTAGGAAAAATGAAAAAAAGATGCTAGTGCTAATAATTATGCACTAAAAGTCTAAAATAATACAAACAGTATTGCTACTATCAACTCCACTTCCTACATAAATATTCTCACTGCCTTCACTTTTCATCATCCAGTTGGAAATGCATATGGTCTATATATCCACTATCTGTCATCTGCAAGTTAAGTGACTCTGTCTCTTCAGCATAAGTAGAAAAGGACACTGAGATGAGTAAAGTAATGAAAAATCCAATGATTCATATGAGCACACTCGTTAAGCCTTCAATCCTAATTAAGGCAAGTTCTAAAAACAACAATGTACATGAAGCACGATGCATTCCACACACAAACTCTAGTAAAATCCTATTCTCTAAGTGATCTGACAAACTCCCTGTTACCAACAGTCAGTGTTCAATGCAAGGAAACCATCAGTGGCTAACCCTGAAGTTAAAATCCGATACTATTACGAAGTGATGTGAACATTATACACCATAATCTACTAAAATCTAGCAATAAACAACATTATCAGCGATTTGAACCTCATGCAAGAAGGGATAAAACAAAGATAACTTGCAATATCTAAGCTGCAATTGGTATTGCAAATCGGAGGAGAATAGACTTTCGTCTCCTTCGAATACAGAAGCTATGAACTAGGTACTCATGTAAAAGAAGAAACCATGAAAAATAATCTATCTATTACAAATTTAATGCCATTTATTGATCACCGAATTTTACCAATACGCACCCAAAATCAAAGAAAATCCGCAGAAATTTTAACTACCCTCAAATACAAATCAGACCAAACAATAAAATTAATTCAATAGAACAGATAGAGAGCATGGTAACTCACCCAATTGCCCTGCCTTGCCACCGGAACCTGACCCGCCCAAACCATACCCATAACCACCAGCGGAACCATCAACACCATCCACTCTCCTCATCCTCTTGCCCCCCATGAAACCATCCTCCTCGCCACCACCGCCCTCCTCATTATATTCCTCCTCATAATACTCCCTCCCTCTCCCCTTCTTACCATATTCCACCCCTCCCGGCCCTGGGGGCGGCGGCAACCGCGAATGCTGCTGATTCTGACCGGGATACTGAAGTCCAGAACCCATCTGATAGTTATTTACATGATGCCTCGGCCCAATATGCCCTCCCAAAATACTCCTTACCGGCAATAAAAAATAAAACTCCTTATCCCCAATTTGCAGTAGGTCCTGCGAATCGAGCTTCACAGGGGGGTTCCCAGGAAGATGAAGCACGCCCTCGACGAAACAGCCGTTCTTTCCAAGCACCTCGAGAGCAAAGCGCCGCCGCTGGAAGTCGTAAAAGACGCGCGCGTGGTGGCGGCTGATGTTCATGCCACCGCCGAGGGAGGAGAGATCAACATCCACCGAAGATTTCTTGGAATTACGGCCTAAAATTATTGAATAAGTCTGCATATAGTACTCGAAATCCTCTCCCTGTAGCTTCGCGAAACCTGCCTCCACATCACTGCTTCCCATTTATGTTTCTGTAATTTGTGTAAAGAATCAACAGAAAAAGATACAGAGATTTTCAATTAAATTATCACAAGGGCAGGGCTTCAAAAGAGGAAGAGTGTTTCGTAATAAGTAGTGGTGGCAAAGGGCTATAGACGATTCGTAAGTTTTTGAGAGACGAGTCATGAGTTAATTTTTTTTCACAACTCAAGTTGACTCGTTTGAGTTCGTAGCCTGTAGGCATGAGGTCACGAGCCGACTTATTTAGCCATTGAGATTCATTTTAGCGAGATTTTGAAAGAAAACGTATTTTGAAATAATGGTTTTTTTAAGAATTTATGATTAAAAAATAAAAATAAAAGTTTTAAATTGAAAATAAATTTTGAAAAAAATTGAGGCCTAGCTATGTAGGTTACCTCGTTTTTTATCATCATTTTTGGACTAGTTCATTAAAGGTTAGACTTATTTTATTAATTTATTTTAAAAAACAAATCGATTCATGAGCAGCTCAACCCAATTCGTTTGGGCTTGAGGGCGGTTCGACTCGTGAAGTCCACGAGCCAAAAGACCAGCTTGACCTGTTGTCAACTCTAAATAATAGGATATACTTATTATAATATTGTACGTAAGTAATTTTATTAGGACTATGTTATTCACTTGACTATCTATCCACGAGTAAATCAAAAGTTGAATCTACATGAAATTTCACCTCAATCCGTGTCCTCCTTCAATTTAATGAGAAGAAGGGTGCCACCCTCTTTTCCGCACCAATCCTTAAATAACTTTTCGGTGAATCACACTACTTGGAAGCCACCTAGATCACACGTTTGCAGTCGTGAAAAAAGCCCTTGAAGTGGAAGAAGTCTAACATTCTTATGCTAACTGTCAGGTATCATGTTCCGACTACTTTGCCTTATTGAACTTATTAGTTCACGAAAAAAGTCATGAAGTGGAGGAAGTTCGACAAATTCTTATGCTCATTGTCGACTGTCAAATTCAGACTACTTTGCTTTATTTGAACTTATAAGCAAGATAATACGTGTATACGTATTGTCATTTACAACTAATCTATTTCAAAATTTAAAGTCGAGTATGCAAAAACTCAAAAGTGTAATTGTTTACGCAGATTTAAATACTTCTGATATTAAAAATTTCACTAAGGTAAGATAAATAATAGAGTTAATATTTCACGAGTACATGATATTCCAACAGAACTGCTTCCTGTGGACAACACGGGAATTGCATTAGACCAACCCCAACCATTAACAGACCATAGTATCCAATCCAAGCGATACCATGAAGTAAAGAGGCAGCTGGCAGGAAGAAGGTAAGTAGACAATAACCCGACTTAAGTGTGAAAATGGAGAAGAGGATATACCAGCAGAAAAAAAAAACACAGACAAGAAGTACGAAGCTCACCAACCAAGTATATCTCTCTGGAATTACTGATGTCAACAACAGGCTAAACCAGACGGTCGATAGAGACACCAACAATGTCATGATCTTCACAATATGTTTCATTGGATCTTCCACCAATGAAACCTTTTTCTGTACTTCAATCTTGATTTATTAATCATACAAAACCTTAATTAAGATAAATTTAAGAATGGAACATTGAAAGACAAATTATAAGAGGTTAGGTTTTGTCTAGGTCAAGACAAATAATCAAATGAAGAGAACTTAAGTGATGCAACTATCACACAAATAAAAATGTTAATGATAATGAATAAGGATTTATCCTAATTGTTCATACTCCTCTTTCAGATAACAAAATGCCTTTAATAAATTAATTCATCTCACTGCCCCTAATATTGACCCATATAAAGTCAACTTCCAAAAGAAGCATCTGTACATAAGAAAACTCGAAATGAATCATATTTCTATTACAAATTGAGAATCTGGCTCAGGCCCTGAGACCTATTGAACAGCATAGACAACTGCCATATAGAACAAAGGCAGAACAAATAGAAGAGAAGCTCCAAATTGAGTACTCCTAATGTTCATGAACGATTCCATTAAACCATCCCTTGGCATTCAGTATTTGAATATCTGGAAGAAGACAGAAAGATAACTAGATAAGGAAGGAAATCGAGTAAAAAGGTTGTATAACTTTCAGTTCATTCATTAGAAGAAACAATTTAAGAGAAACGGGAAAACTTTTAAGTCATTGAAAAGAAGATTGAATAGCAAAAAAAGTACTCCCAGGTATAACATATTAAAAGCTGTTAAACAATAACATATCACCCACACACCAGAACATCATATAAAACAACTCAAATTCACTAGAAAACGTCAGTACTACATAAGTTTAGAGCTTATAAGATAAAAGGAAAGAAAAAGATCTAATTATATGAAAAGGGGGAAATAGAAGAAAATTTCCTGTCTGCTTGTAGGTAATGGTATGGGAGCCGGATTTTGGAATGATATTTTTGTTGTGTGTAAATCAAGTCGAACTCATTCAATTTTTATTTGATGCATGATGAGTTAATTTGTATTACGCTGGCAAGTATGTGTGTTAAGTGGGTCGAGTTGCTTGTCAGCTTGACTCACGCCCAAGATGAGCAGCGATTTGCTTGTGTTGGCCCATGAGCCAAGCTAGCTAGCTAGTGTGTTCGCGAGCTCGTCGACTTATGAGCAAGTCAGCTAGCTAATATGAGTTTTCTTCGAGTCCTCAAATTTTTTGGATCTTCAGAAAGATAACTTTTATAAATTTCTCTATAATTAATGATATTGATTGTGAATCATTTAAAGGGCTCAAGCATTTTCTCTACCCTTCTTAATCAAAAAACCAAGGACATTTCTCGTTCTTGAACTGATAACTAACTTTCGATGGTGCATTTTCAATAAAAATAAAATAAAATTACACCAACTAGCTCGACTCTCCCACCAAGGGATGAGCCAAGCTATGCTTTTGGTTGAGTGAGCCGACTAGCTCATTAACACCCCTACAAACAAAGAAAATAAGGCGCAAAAAAGAGGAGGAACACATCCCAATTTTTGTCTGTGGAGTGTGCAAGCACAATTTCGCCATAATCATATTATCAATTTGCTTATACTTCTTTTAGAACTTAAAACAAATAAAGCATAAGTAGTGCCATGATTTGTTTGGGTTTAAAACTGAAAACAAAATCACGTCATTATATTCAAATTTATTTAAAAAACAATTGATCCCAACTATCAAAAGCATTAAGAAAATATTATCATTCTAGGTCAAGACAGTTAATAGTAGCCTATTCGAAAAATATTATATATTATCTACTATAAATGAAAATGGACAAAATAAGAAATTACATTTGACGGGATGACCACACGGACAAAATTTCCCTCAGAAAAATTAGTTCACATTACATGGTCCTGAGTAGTACAACAAATGAATTAAAAGAGGTTTTGATATTAAAAAAAAATGTACAATATCAGCATAAATCCATCACATGGTTGTAGAAGGAACAAGTGAATCGCGGTTTTTGAGCACTTTCCTAGAACGCCAATGGACAGCTGCAGCTGTTTCAGACGTCCCCATCTGAAAAATAGGCGAAATGAATGCTGAGTATGAAAGAGCATAATAAACTAGAAACTAGACGAGAGTGATACCTCTATCCACCAGAAAGTAAAATTCTAGAAATTCAACAAAAGAGTACATCACAGAACTAGAAAGACACTTTTCCTAAAGATGGATACCGGCAGGAGAGGGAGGGGGTCCGTTCTAAGCGTTTGTGGTGCACTGAGGCACTTGTGGACGGATAGGTAGGGTAGTTCACGGACTTCCAATTAAATTGGTGTTTGAATTTGATTATCCAATAACTGAAGCATTGATGATTTTTACACTGCTAGTAGGTAGCTGGGATTATTGATGATGCTCGTAGAGGTTTCGGAGGCTTGAATCTGAGTGACTTAATATTTTTACTTGTATTATTGGTTGTTTGTATTTTTATTCCAAGGACAAGATAGAAGTAACATGATTATGATATGGCATCCAATGCACGTCTCTATGCTTTTGCTAATTGCTTCCCATCTATATGATTTGTACCCATGTATTTGAGATGAGAGAGAACAAGAATTACCTTGATCTCCATCGAATAATAATCTTGCCACAAGCGTGCATCTTGACTATAAGTTGCAAGTGCAGATTCGTACAATTTCCGAACATTTTGAAGACAACTCTTGTCCCCAGCAGATGCGAGGTTCAATTCCAGCTCAATGCAATTTCTATATATGGCAAGTCCTGGATGAGGTAAAGTAAGAAATCTGCACTTGCACGAGGGTAGAATGTTACATAACCCCAAAACGGCTGTTCTGTACATATGTCACAACATAAGATACTTGAAAATCTATAAATCAGCAACCCACCGTTTATAAATTTCTCTTGCAGGCTTTACTCCGTCCCTTTGAAGAACAAAATTTACAATGGCCGACGAGAGAGAAAATCCAATATCACTTCCACCATCTTTGGCCAATAAAACGATAGAAGTCTCCACCAGCTTGTCAAAATGATGTCTTTGGTTTGCAAAATATTTTAGCCCCTGCAAATTTAGAAATGTAAATGACTCCAAAATTGCCCCTCAAATCAAAGAATGCACTTTGCTGCAACATTTTCAATAATTTATACCATCTGCTTGTGTGACATTCATATCTAAGTTGAAGATCTTTCAGAAACATGGTTTTATAAGCAATTAAAGAAAAATACAATTTCTGAATAACAATTGGCAGATGCCTCAATGTTTATAGAACGAAATCCAGAAGTTTTGGCTTGGAAGAACCAGTTCAACAACCTCATCAATCCTCCCAACCCAATCCACATCCCATCTGAAATAAAATCGATAAATAACTTAAATATAAATAATGATAATGAAAGCAGACACGCAATTATCCCAAGCTAGAGCCTGAACACATAAACTGGATAGCACACCGTGCATCAATTATTTGTAAGTATTTGAACATAATTTTGACAGAAGAAAGCAGTGAAAATTTATGCATACCATTAGCCACAGATTATCAGCTTCTGAAATGCTCACTTTCTTCAGAACATCAATTACAAGCATAAAGATGGATGATAGATCAGCCTTGCTAATAGAAAGTGATTTGTTTTGAATGTCTCTCATTTCCATTGAGATCCACAAAGTCCATAAATGCACTGCATGTGAAAATTTTCCATTACAAAGCTTTTGTATCAGCACTTTAGCTTCCTCAGATTTTCCCAGTTGTAATAAAAATGAAACATGTCGACAAGCAAGATCTTCAGTAATGCAACCAAGACTTTCGGCCTTCTCAAATACTATTTGAAGACGCAAAATAGGATGAAGAGTAAGAGCAGAAGTGCAGAAGTGAAAAGCAGGCATTTCATCGCCATTTTCATTTTTAATTGCATCCATAAGAAACTTAACATAGAGATCAAACATTGTAGCTGATGGTACAATTTCCAAACTCTCCTCATAAACCTGTATGTGAGAAAACATGCAAGGTGAGTTTCATATGTTGATAGAGCAGGGTCTTATCGAATGTAAAATTAATGAAGAGATGATCCCTCGTGCCAATTTAGCATATTATTCCCTATGAAATGGAGGTAGTGCTAAGAATGACTAGAGGAACACTAAACATCTCTAGCTTAAGATAACCAAAAAGAAGTCCGCCAGATAATGACTGTAACAAATCCTAAGAGGGCACATTAAAGTTTAAATGTATTCACAAGGAAACATTCTCACACAAGAAGATTCATCTTTCCCAAATTTGAGCCATTGATAGTCTTTATTGTAAAAGCATAAGATTTTGCCCATATTTGGTACCAATTAAAATTCAAATTTTACTTAAAGTCAAAGTTAACAATTAATTTTAACCACATATTTCATGGGTCCCACAACTTTCCAACCACACATTTCATCTACTTTTACCAAAATTTACTAAAAATCTAATTTTTATCCCCACCAAACATGGGCTTTACATCAAAACCTCAAGATCGTATCAGACTCCAAGGTGGAATAATCAATCTACAAAAAATAAATAAATAACGACAACAACAATAATAATATATAAATAAACAAATAAATTGCATAACTTGAATAACGAGGAAATAGACTAAGCAGTCAGGCGTAATTTTATTTCTTTCCTTTCCTTTATTTATTTTTTGGGGTTTTTTTTTTTTGGGGGGGGGGGGGGGGGGGGGGGGGGCATGACAAGTGGTATCTATCACACTGAACACCAGAAAAAATAGTAAGAAATATTCAAGTTTCAAGAGTGTCTCATTTCTATAGGATTTGCATGAAAAGGGATACAAATTTTCCTTTAATTCTGTTTGTGACCACATTTTTATTTCTTTTAATAATGAACATGTCACACAAACTTTCCTATCACGTAATCTCGCCACTATCTGTCTCAGTACATCATCAGTCCACTAATGATCAAATGTCCATACATGTACACACAATGATATATAACACAAGTAACAAAAGATTATGCAAGATATACCTGAACTGCTTTGCTTAATTGCTCCTGTTTAATTTCTTTAAAGTCAGCTGTTTCAAGTCTTGCAAGCCAATCCCAGTATTTCGGTTCTCGTGAGAAGTCCTTTTTCATGTCATTAAGTATCTCATTTCGCATATCTTCTGAATGAGTTAAGTTTGTTGCTTCCAGTATCTGAATGAACTTCGTTCTGAGGCTGAAACTAGAAGGTAGGGCTTCATTTGCACTATTATAAACAGTACGAAGAACATTTAAACCATGTTCCCCGAGCACATCTACCTTCCCCTCAGACTCACCATCTTGGACACCAGATGACTTATTATCATCTTTCCTCTCATCAAGGGCCATAAATAATTCATTGTTCTCATCTCTCCACTGTTCCTCATCAGCATCATGAGCATCCTTAGTCAGGGTTCTTTCATCCTCCCCTAAAGCAACCTTTCGAGCTTTTAATTTGTTAAGGTATGTAAGTTCCATACGAAGATACTCTACCCAAAGATCCTCAGAAGTTGGGCATGCTCTCAAACCACTTTGCATAAGAGCACGGGCAGCTGTGACATTCAGGTTGTGGTCGAATTCCCAAGCAGCAGCATAAATCCAAGTGCCGGGCAATTTTGGATGAAACCTAATTACTTGAGCTAAAGCCTACACAACATAACATCAATATAAGGAATCTCTATATAGTGTTGGACAGAAAAACAAAAATATTTTACTAGTTTAACACCCATTTCCAGAGCAAGGTACAGCTCTGAAACTGTATTGATTCTCTGCACCTCATCACTCAAATATTAGATTTGTAGTCCATCATTACAAGTTAATTAACCTAATTCTAATAATAAAAGGCAACGAAACAACAATAATTTCAGTTCCACTAAACAAAATGAATAAAAAAAGAATGATCACAGGTGGAGCCAAGATTCTATTCAAGTGAGGGCGATGACTTAATAAAATTTAGAACCAGACAATAATACAAGGTAAAAATGTTTTAATACGTTTTTATTATATATTACAATTGTTCCATACAGTTTTTCGTAATTTGAAAGGTTTTATAATAACCTAGTTATCAATATAGTAGTGCTACCAAACTATTATTCTTCTATTAATTTATAATTCGATTGTGCAGCCGATTATTCACAAAATTGATAATAGAAAATAGTCTCTACATTAAGAAATTTTTAATGCCAAAATCAAAACTTTTAAACTGATCGGTGTATTCTTTTCATCACGAAGAACTTCTATGCAAGATAACTAAGGCCTTACAATCCTACTAACTCTTTGCTAGAATGCACATCAATCAAAATTTAATTAATATACCAATACTTAATTATTTCCTCATACTCAACTTCAATTGTGATATAGTTGAATAATCTTATTATTTTCTTCTTTCCAACCAGGAAATTAAAATTTTAGGATAAACTAATCATATTTTTACCAATATAATGACCTTAAGCATGAATTCAATAGGAAGAAGATTGAAATTAGAACTTGGAGAAACGAATACAGTATCAATAATCAAACCAAGTATTGTTAGTCAAAATTAAAATAAAATTACACAAATTTATATTAGAAAATAAAAAATAGAGACCAAAAACAGTGGGATATATATATATATATATATATAGATTCATAATGTGAAGATTACCTTTTTCATCCTACCGTGCCCCCGTGCTTTACAGAATTCCAAGTACCGGAACCACAGCTGAATATCACTTTTGAACCGGGTTGTGGCGAGTCTGTAAATTTCCATAATCCTAGAAACACCAGCGTAATCAGAGACAGATTTTTTCGATTTTTTGTTGCCAGAATTCTTTGAAAAGGCTTTTTTACGGAGGAGGCGGAGGGCATCAAGTTGTTTCTCATAGTCAATATAGGCTAAGAAATCCTGCTTAAGTGGGCTTGGCCGCTTGAGCCTATACTCAAACTTGCGACGCTGCTTGACTATCTCTGCTATCTCACGGCGGCTAAACAAGCCATGTCGCTCCAAGTCGTCTAGCTCGTTGAGCATACGCTCCAACTTAAACTGCACCACGTCCGCCATTCCAGATGATTAACCTAAAAGACAATTACAAAATATCTCAATCATCTCACAATTTGAGTTTTTAATATAGTTACTACGTACGCCTGTGCAATTGTTGATCCACAATAACCAATCATATAAGCTGATCAGACTTCAAACATTTCCAATATATTCAATAACAAGTTAGGGCAAGCGAGAAGCCAAAATGGCAGCTCATAACACAATTAAACAAAACAGCCAATCAATTATATTCCAAAAAAGTACCCAAAAAAAAGCTTAAATGGGCAGTTTAATTAAGAAGCCAGTTATCAAAATACTAACCTTGCTTATAATCTTCTTTAAAATTGAAGAAATCGGCTTCAATTAAGAGAGGCAAGGAAAAAGGAGAAAAGAATAAGAGAGAAATATGAAGTTCTTTACTACTTTACAAAAGCAGCAGCATCAAGGTTTATTGTAGAAAAGAAACACAATCCCCCAACAAACAAATGCATAGAGATTTCCCGTGGTAACGAGAAAAAAATGCTTATTTCCAAATAAGAGTATGTCAGTATATGCAGCAAAACTATGTCAAGTTACATCTTACAAATCCATTAGTTAAGATTCAATTGCTAACCGTATTATATTATATGAGACAGAAGAACAAAGATTCGATCGATTCGGTCGCACCGTCGCAGTCGCAGTCGCAGGAGGGAATAGAATGACATACGTTTTTTTCCTTGGACTCCCAACCCTTAAAAAAAAAAAAAAAAAAAAAAAAAAACTGGGCCAAAATAGGCCCCATCCGGTTTTGGGCCTGAGGCGCAGGCCTCATGGGCCTCGGATATGGATTCATACAACAAGAAAAATATAGAATTTCAGCAATTAAGCTGGAAAATGTAGTAATACTGTGTAGACCATCAAGATCGATAATTTGTACACGGTAGAGGCAAATGCAAAACTAGAGTTAGGGTTTGACGTAAGGAGAATGCTTTCTGTACAAATATAAGTTATAAAAGTAGGATGATAAAGTGTTTTGACAAAATTTAAGTAGTTGATTGGAGTCACATTATTTGAGAAAAATATATTTTTACTGTTGATGTGATGAAAAATATGCGGTTGAAAAATAAAGAAAAGTTATAGATGTGATGAAAAATATTATGTTATTAAAAAATGTGTGATTGAAAATAAGTAGAAGAATGAGAATGAGAAAAATAATGTGGCTCAAACAAGGGCTTAAAAATATCAACTCTGCTATTCGTACAGAAGAGGTTAATAGAATACTTAAAATGGGGAGCTCCACACTTTTTTTTTGAGCTTTTTTATTCACTTGAGATTTACGCGCATGTGAGTAAATGTCAACATCTTCTGTACAAGGAGTTTTATTCTAAAAATATTTAAAATTTTGTTTTTGAAATGATTAGTGTAGATTTTATTTTTTAACCCAACTTTATACACTTCATTTGTAAGTGTAGCATAACTCTTGACGTAAGTTAGCTAGTTTATCAAGAGAAAGAAACATAATACAATTTTCATAGCTAATTGTCAAAAACGTCTCTACCGATGGAGTGAATTGTTGATATCGTCTTTACCTTTCATTTCTTGGCATTTATACCCTTACCTTCATCATTTGTTGGCATTGAACGTCATTTTCACATATTTTTGACAATTGTACCTCACATTCAAATAAAACAAAAAGAAAAGAAAAACTAAAGAATTAATTGCAACTATAACCTCAAATTTTTAAAACCTACTTTTTAGTCACAGGATACTAATTTTTTGCCCCCAATCAGCCGCCAATTTCAGAGCCATTTTTAGCCACATTCCGCCCACCAAAACCACCGAATATTGACATTAACCAAAAGCCCTTAACCTCTTCTACAATCACCACTCAACAACTCCCCAAAACACCAAATAATCTTACTGAAATAAACTCTCAAATTCAACCAGTTGAAAATCTGAAAACTGTTGGAATCTCCTTCAACCACCAACTTTGATGGCCAAAAACTCGAGGCGACCACCATCAAAACCATTGGACATTAATGTCATTAGAAAGCCCTTACTATGCCCTTCAATTCCCAACAAATATCATGTCTCGAATAGCCTTGAAATCACTAGAAATGTGGACAAAAATCACCTGCTCATTTTGCTAAAATCGGCTGACAACTCCTTTTTCGACGACACACATGCAAAGCTCAACATTCCAATTGATTCTCCACCTCAAGACACCCCTGTCCATTGTCCCCAACCGTCCCTTATTGCTCAGAATCAACACCAATAGGTGGTAGCACCTACTCCTCAAGGTGCATCCAATAAGCATACTATTCAAAACTTTATTTTTGCCAAATAATGACCATCAAACAATGATTAAATATATTTACACTATAATTTTTAATAATTAGATTACTTTTTAATTGCACAAAAAATTCATAATTTTTACATATTATCACATGTAGGTCTCAATTTTTTCATTACATTTTTATTGTTAAATTAATATAAATTGTTTTTTCATTATAGATTCCCTCCAAAAAAAAAAATTGGCGATAGAGTAAAAATTTTAAAGCACGTTAGAAATATTTTTGAACAAAAATTATGATTAAGTACAAAATTGTCTAATTAGTGAAATATTAAACATGATGAAGAAAAAATTTAAAAATATAGGTGTGATAATAAATAAAAGTTTGATATGTAAGTAAAACATGATGTATTTATAAGAAGGTGTAATTATATTCACACCACGATTTTTATTTCTTTTTATTGACGGGGAATCCGCAACTGCTATCATTCGGGTGCGCACTGGGTAAATATTCGGATTGATGCAATAGCCTATAAATCATGTCGGTTAGGTTAATCGCACTAGGCAAATCCGATGCGACAAACTCGACCGATTTTTACCCTCAAATTTTTCATTATTTAACACATTTTGTAATTAATAACAATTCGAGTCCAAAAAATTCATTGAAATAGCGAATAGCTATTTATTTTTCATCATATTGTAAAAATAAATAAAGCTCATGTTTGAGCCACATTATTTACTCATTTTTAACTACACATTTTCAATAAAATAATATTTTTCATCACATCAATAATTTTTTTTATTTTTCAACCACATATTCTCCATCACATCGAAAATAAAAATGCATTATTCCTCAAATAATTTGGCTTAAAAAGGGGCAAAAAGTATGAATAAATAATTTCTCCAAATTTCAAAGGATGTATACAAAACATTTTAACTAAAATCATCATTAAAGACAAGATGTACTAATTAGCGGAAGGTTGAAGATAAAAAAGTGGATTAAAATATTTTAAAAACTAATTATTACAATGAGTAAAAATTGAAAAATTTAACGACAATTAAAATGTGCATCTCAAAATAGGGGTGTAAGCGGCCCAATTTTACCGATTTTTGATAGATTTTAAAACCAAATTGTCTATACCGGTTTAAAAAAA
Organism: Osmanthus fragrans; assembly: GCA_019395295.1. Lineage (NCBI taxonomy): Eukaryota > Viridiplantae > Streptophyta > Magnoliopsida > Lamiales > Oleaceae > Osmanthus > Osmanthus fragrans. The sequence continues at coordinate 1,990,838 of CM033360.1, read as the reverse complement.
AACTCAAAACCTAAATCAAACTATTTTGAACGGTTTGAAAAAAAAAAAAACTCAAACCTAAACCTAACGGTTTGGTCCGATTTAGCCGAATATTTTTTTGTCTGTCTATTGTTATGTCATTAGTTTATCTTTTTTAGGCTAATGACGTTACGATAATATTACAATACAAGTCTACTTAACTAAATATAAGGCCCAAAAATATAATGATGTCCAACAAAATATCATGATCATCATATCTGAAAAAACTGTTACTGGTTACACAGAGAAAATAACCAACTACAATAATAAAATATTGTTTATAATATTTAAACATAACAATTACACAAACTTACTATTATATGTTTGTTACGGACTAAATTTCTCACATATACTCAAACATTAATTAGTGTCACACATGATTCATCGTCTGTATAGTCCAACAAATACATTCATTACATCATCATAGTATTAGATACCAGATATTTAAGAGAATTTTCAAAAATATGATAGTAGAAAATATAAATCACCTGTCACAACTTTCATTGAATCATCCAATGCCTCCACTTCATTTAAATATTGGTGCAGCACTATAGGTTCGTTCTTAATTTACAATCATTTCTTTCCGCATATACAAGTCTCAATCATCTTTGTAGCTAATGAACTCTTAAAGCAATCAAATATCTGACCTCCAGTTAAGAATGCAGACTTAAAAATTGTAAAAATTTGAATCGCTAATACAACTTTGGCAATTTGAAAGACAATCTTATGAGCATTTATTTTTCACCACAATAAAATGTCGAATGGCTCCTCAGTCAAATCTTCACATCGATTGGACAAGTAATCTATCAAATCATTTTTCTTCAACATGGGTGGGCGAAGGCGACGGAGGCGAGGTCGCGTCCCGTGAAAATGAGAATGGAATAGTTAGGTTTTGGGTATAATTCAATTGAAATGGAAAATATATGAGTTATGAGTTTATGGCTTTCTATTTCTGCCGTTATGGATTTACGGGTTGGGACCGTTTATCGTTGGCTTGGACAGTTGGGCCAGAAAATTATCTATTCTTATTGGCTTAAAAACATAAAATTGAGATTATTATAATTTATATGTAAAGTATAAATTAGAATTATGGAGATAATTTGGAATTTTGAATGAATTTTTTTTTAAAAATCATTATTTCTTATTTTTATATATTTTTTCGCTGGTCCAATTTGGTTTTAAATCGCAATTAAAATTCTTAAATCTAAATTAAATCATTTTTGACTGATTTGGTTTGGTTCAAAATCATTTAATTGACGAGTTCATATTACATCAAATCAACGATTTCTAAAATACAATTTCAATTTAACTATTTTTGCTTACAACCTATATCAAAATCCAACGTCAAATATATTACCGTCATGCAGATTCCACACTCCATATCGAAGCTTAGCTTGTGATACGCAGTCCCAGCTCACCCCACCCCTACCCGACCCGACCCGACCCGACCCTACCCTACCCTACCCTATTATACATATATAGTCTCGTGGCTCGATATATATATTCTTCCTAATAAAATTTCTGTAATTTTTCGCATTTTGGTTACCCTTTTTTCTCTTGATAAACCCACATTTATTACATTTTTCTTGTTAACACTCTCCAGCTAGCTGGAGGGAGAAAGGGTATACGGGATTTTCATTTCCAGCTCTACATTTTTGGATCTATAATTTCTAAGGGTTTATTTCTTTTTGAGTTGAAATATAATTTAATTTGAGGACAAATGAGGGTTTGGGGGGAGTCGTGGTGTTTCTGTAATGGTGGTGGCAAGTCGGAGAGAATTAAAGCCGCCATTTTCTCTGGAAGAGGTCCGGCCATGGTCAGAATTGCTTCGGGTGGTACTGGTTTTTTGATCCACCGGAATCTACTCCTCACCACCCATGTCAACTTCCCTTCTGTCGCTGCTGCCGAGGCAGCTGAGATCTGCCTACAGAATGGCCTCTCAGCTTCACTTTTCCCTCATAGGTTAGCTTTTACGGGCATACATTTCATCCATAATTATGTTTTATATTTTTTTTTGGAAAAATAGAGGAGTAGATGAATAAAATGAATGTATTTCTAATAATCAATATGTGCGTAGAGTTGAATATATTTGATGGTTTAGTTCTTTGATGTGATAATATGTATGGGAAATAAATTAGTTGACTGAAAAACAAAATGCTTGGAGAATTGAATTAATTGAGCAGAATTGCGATCGTGCAATGGGTAGACGATTCTGAATTCCTAGTTACTCTTATTTAATTTTGGATCAGATAGAAATCAGGCTTTCATTCACGGTAATGTGAAGACTAAGTGATTAACTCGCAAGTTATTAAACACATTCTACCGACCGATCGATGGTTGTGAACCTTTTGACATTATTATGGGGGGGGGGGGGAAGGAGATGGCACCTGAGAGAACTCAATATGGGAATTGGTTGTTCAGTGGTTATGTATGGGATGTCTGCCTTTCTTGAAGAAGGGTAGTTTCCCTGCGATAGTAGTTGTCTACGTCTAGCATTTTTAGGTTATGCTCTAGAAGGGGTAGAGCGGTGGTTAATGGGAGTTAGGGATAATTCTAGCTTTTGAAAGCTGTCCAATCGGTCTAATTTAGAAAGCTTAGATTCTCTTCTCCCCGTACGGATCCATGTTCCGCCTTTTCATTATAAATTCTAAATCAGTTAAGCATGAACCTTTTGACATTATTATGGGGGGGGGGGGGAAGGAGATGGCACCTGAGAGAACTCAATATGGGAATTGGTTGTTCAGTGGTTATGTATGGGATGTCTGCCTTTCTTGAAGAAGGGTAGTTTCCCTGCGATAGTAGTTGTCTACGTCTAGCATTTTTAGGTTATGCTCTAGAAGGGGTAGAGCGGTGGTTAATGGGAGTTAGGGATAATTCTAGCTTTTGAAAGCTGTCCAATCGGTCTAATTTAGAAAGCTTAGATTCTCTTCTCCCCGTACGGATCCATGTTCCGCCTTTTCATTATAAATTCTAAATCAGTTAAGCATGAAGCGCATCAGTTCTATTAGCGACTGCTCTCATAACAGACACAAACTCAATGGTGAATTCCCTTTCCCTTAAGAGTTCGGTTACGAGCGCTTCCCTTATATCTCCAATCGAAAAGCAAATCAATCAGTCTTTCATTCCTTCCTTCTTGTGTGGACTCTTAGTTCTAATTATTTTCGCGCGGTTGATATTTATAAACAGCTGAACAGATGGATGACACTGAATGGTAAAGAAGTGATCTGAAACCAATACTTAAAATAGAATGATTGAACTAATTTCATTTGATGTTGCTAGCAATTTAAGCTCCCGTTTGGTCCCCATTAAATTACATTGCATTACATTAAATTTTTTTCTCTCTTCATTACAACCACACATTCATCAAATAAAATAATATTACACACAAATCTAAAGTTTTTCATTACTTTTCCACCACATATTCTCCCATCAATCACTATTCCAAAAATTTTCAACCACCAAAAATGCCAAAAAATGGGGCTCAAACAGGGGCTAAGTTTCTTACAAGTCATGTTGGTCTTTGATCCTCTATGCTCTAATAGTGATTTGTAGGGTAAATAAATAGGTTGCTGTGTTTCACAGCCAGATATAAATGTCTTGATGTGTAATTTAACCTTTACGTATTTATTGAGAAAATAAAGATGAATTTATGTTACTATTCCAATGTCAGCATCTTTGCATTCTAAAAATGTGCTTACGATGTGGTGTTGCTACCGGAAAAAAAGAAAGTGTTGTATGCTTGCTTACTGTTCATTGCACTGAATTAGGATGCAGGGTCTCAATCATAAGATGCCAAGAAAAAACACAACATAGAATGATTTCATGCTTTTGCTGAATAGAATACATGGGTTTTCTCGGTTGGAATCACAGTTTATCAATTGGATAAGTAACAATTGGTATAATTCTATCAAGAAGAAAGATGTCCACTAGTCGATCCTCTTTCCTGTAAGGCACTCTGAACAAAATCAGGAAAGTGAGTAAACATTCTTATTTACGTGTGAATATTTGTATAGACTATTTTTGGTAAAAATTTTCAAGCTTATAAGCTGGTCAATGTTCATGAAAATATGTTCGATTTAAAACCACTGCAAGTGTACGGTTCGTTATAAGTAATAAAGTGGACTTTTAGAGTCTGGATTGTCGATCCCACAGAGATTGAGTAGTTCAATAATAATTATTTCGACCTTAACCGAAATTAGATGAGTTTTTGATGAGTTTTGTATTAAATGCTAACCAAACTAACTTATGAAAACTATTATGAATGAATTGGCTAAGCTAAATGCAAATTATACTAGAATGAATATGAAATTGAATGCAAATTGATTTACTTAAGATGAGAAAAACGCACTAGGATCACGAATCCCCATGCAACAATCCATTTAAATCCTAGTTTTACAATTTGACAACACGATTAAATATTGAAGAATCAATGTTCCTATTAAATTTAACAATCTCTTTCGAGTAATGTTAAATATATTCTATCATGCGATCCGACTATATTTCTATGACGAATACAACCATAAAAGAATGCATTAACTTTTATGAACACTTAAAGATTCACATAGAGTATAGCGGTATATTTTTATTCCCTATCGGACCCTATGACAATTTATACTACGTCGAATCTATTTCCCTTCTTTCGAATGCATAAAATAGATCACCACATTCATATAATTAACGCGCACACAATAATTATATGGAATAACTACGTATAAATCATTCAAACATCCAAAAACGTGTTTTAATGTCAAAAATATAAAATTAAAGATTAAAATATCATGTTACAAGGTTTATCGATCTCCTAGTACAAGAAAAACTAGTCTAACATGCTAAATAAAGAAAAATAAAAGATTAAATGAAGAAACGTCATCACCCGAATAGATATTCAATTAATTTCTTGAAGTGCTTGATGAATCTTCGCGTTATTCCTCGTGTTCTTGCTCTCGAACGTCAAAATTATCTCCCAAAAGTGCGTCGTCCCCGTTTCTGGTCGTGTTTAGGGTTAAAAAGAGGTACAAGATCTATTTTCATAAGAGGTTAAATCAAATAAAGAAACAAAAATTCTCGCCTAAAAATTGTACCAAGCGACCGCTTGACTTTGCACTTTGGCCTTCTGAATTTCCTGATGGCAACTGAGTGACTGCTTGGCTTTATTCCAAGCGACCGCTTGGACTGCGACTTCCAACTTCTTCGTTTTGATCCCCAAATTTCATTCTCTCATATCTTGGTCTATTTTCTTCTAATTCCTTCCTCAATCATCCCACGACTTCACCAATTTGCAGTTAGCCCATCTCTATGCTCGATTCGATCTTCAGTACAACTTTTCAAAAGTTGCAATTTGGTCCCTGAATTTTTGCTTTCTTCCATTTTGGTCATTTCTTACTCGTTTTCACTCACTTATCATTATTTCCATCGATATAATTCTGCAAACACAATTTACATAGAATAAAGCCATATTTCAACATAATTACAATCAATTGTCCATATTTTGTGACCTAAATAAGTGCGTAAAATGCACTTATCAGTCAACATCATTTTTATCTACATATTCTGTAGTACCCACAACTTTTATTCACTTTTTATCCCCACATTCTATAGGACCCATAACTTGTATCTAAAAAGGCTTAATGGAATGTACATATAATTTACAAAGAGAACCCAAAACTGTTACCTACCCAGTTCACAATTTTTAACAGGAATCATTTTCGTAATAATTATCCTTCAGAGAATATCTGTATGGGATATATTTTTGTACTTAATGACAGCAATATTTATCACTTAAAAGAATACATTTTCTAACACTTTCATACTTAAAAAATTCATTTATAAGTTTTAATGTTACTCAGCGTAAAAAATTTACAGAATAGCTATTTGAAGGTACTCACGAGCCACGACAAAGTATCTGAAAATTCAAGAAATAATTAAACAAAAAACCAACCTTCATTTGTGAGAATTATATCAAAGTCTTCCTGATGCATGATGCTTATAACTTGTTAAAGAACAATCGAAGATTAAGAAAAGAAAGGGGTCCAAGAATAAAAGAACTGAGGGCATGAGGAAAATCATTTTAATTCATATAGTTAGATTGTGAATTACAATGAATAGGCCGCTCTATTTATAGACCTAAAAAGAAGTTAAAAAAGAAACAAACTTCAAATAAACTATAATTGTCTCAAAATATCAAAAGTAATCTAATCTAATCTGACTAAATATATTTGGAACCAAACTCTTATTATAAATCCTATTAAAATATATCTTTATTCTTGTCATGATCTCCATCACCTCCTTTTGAGTTAAACGAAGTGCTTCTGTGAATCCTCAAAGTATGAATAAAAGAATATATGATCAAATTTTGGGTAACAAGGATTAAAAATAATATATCACCTGAAAATTAAGTAATGTGATTAAGTTTACTCTGATTGACATCTACTGTCAGTCAGAAGACATCAGACTCATGTTCGTCACATTTCAGATATTGATCCTTGCTTGTTTAATACCCTTTTCTGTTCTATTTAGTGAAGGTTTTGTTAATTTGGAAAGGTGATGAGACAGTTTCTATATTTGCAGTCAACTAGTTGAATGATAAAATTTCAATACACCACTAATTACTAGGTCATTATTGAGGAAAAACAATGTTTTAAATAGTAATTTTTTTAAGAATGTGTGGTTAAATGTAGGTAAAAGTTTTGGGGTTAGATGCAAAATATTTTATAGTGTGAATGTGTGGTTGCAAATGAGTACGTAAATTAAAGAGTTTTGGAATAATGAATGTCAAACAGGGGCTAAATTAAAAGTTGACTGATAGGTTTTACATTTGGACAATGATTTCTTCTCATTCTCGAATATTTCCCAGTACTTTTGAGAAATAGAGAACTTGGCCTGTGGAGTTTAGGAGAGCGGGGGAAATTTGATAGTAGGACCTAATATTACCAAGTCTGCTTCCTGGATAATGATCAGAGAAAAAGTTCATGCCACACCACTCTTGCTCTATAAAGCACTTAAGAGCACTAAGATTCAGACGAGTTTGGAATGCTTGAGGACAAGTTTTTGTAATTATCCACAATTTATTAGAGATTTCTAATATGTTAGATTTATCTCGTGCTTAGCCATGATTTTTTAAACTTTCCCCAGTTTTTTTGGATACCAATTAAAACCTCTCTTATTATATAAGAGTTTAGCTCTACAACTGTACTCTCGGAAATCACAATAATTTTCTATAATCTTTACTTGATTCCAGGTTCTTTATTACAAGCTCTGTTCTTGATTTGACTATAGTGGGACTTGATACTGTGGATGGAGACTCGATGCCAGTGCAGCAACATCACTACTTGAAATCATGTTCAAAACCAAATTTAGAGCTAGGAAGTGCAGTTTATCTTTTGGGATATGCAGCAAAGCAGGAGCTGACAGTCGGTGAAGGAAAGGTAGTAATACCCACTGATAATCTTATAAAATTGTCTACTGATGGAGTAACTTGGAGCCCAGGTTCTGCTGGTTTCGATGTTCATGGAAATCTTGCATTTATGGTTTGTGATCCTATGAAACTTGCGACATCGCCAACCACCAAATCCTCTTCAACTTCATCATCGTCGACATCATCATGGAAGAAGGATTCTCCTATGCAATTTGGTATTCCTATCCCCATCATTTGTGATTGGTTAAACCAGCATTGGGAGGGGAATCTCGATGAACCCTACAAACCCAAATTACCTTTAATTCGCTTGATGTCTTCTGGTCAGAAAAGTGAGGATTCTTGTGCATCCTTCACAATGCGGCAAGTTTTTAAGCCCACAGAAGGTGAGAATGAGCGAACTGCATCATCATCAAATGTTATGTCCAAACTTGGAGAGCAGCCTGGACGAAGCTATACTGCTGTTGCAAATACTTTGGAGGATGAGGCTTTGACTGCTGTTACACGTGCAGAGACTCACGTACAGGGGGTTCCTACTCCAGAAATCTACGAGTCCCCAAAGTTGACTTCTTTCCCAGTTGGGAAGAGGGAAAGTAACCAAATTCAGCTTTTGGATATCAATTTTCCACCAAGAATTGCTAAAGCTACAGTTTCATCACTACCAGTGAGAAAAATGCCCGCCAAGTATGATGAAAATTTTGTAGAGGAGACCTCGCTGCCGCAGCCACTGGAAAGAGAACAACATGGTGACAGAGGCCTATCTGACCTCATGCTAGATGCTGAGTCAACAGGATCTATTAATGGGGCCCAGAGTAATGTCCAATTATGTTCATCCCCCATTGAGTTCTCAGAGTTCCAGCATGAATACAGTAGTGAAGGAGAAACTACCATGTATTCTGCCGAAACTGCTGAAAGTCGTAACTACCCTAGTCCTAGAGAGGGAAAGTTCCAGCAAGTTGGGAGGAGTCAAAGTTGTGTAAATTACAATAGATGGGGGGCAGTGCACAAAAATCCAGTTGCTTGTAGGACAATGCATGAAAAACAAAGAAACTTTTTGCAAGGAAGGAACGTGTACTCGCAAGGTGCAACGTTTCATAGGAGTAATGACTACTACAGCCCCACAGTTTCTTCAATCATGAAGAAGCGGAACAACTTAGTGCAGCAGCCAAACAGGCCCCGGCCAAGTGCAGTCCATTCATCTCCGAGATGGATGTTTTAACATTTATCAATATATGAAGTTAGTCTTCATATCTGGTATATTAATATCGGCTGCCCATAATTAATTTTCCCTTATAATTGCGGATCCTGTAACTAATTTGTGTTGACCCAATGTGCAGAACATATAAAATTTCAATAAGAAAAATCTTGAGAACCTTCTTTTTTCGGATACAAAAGAGAATTGTTATTTTAATCAGCAAAAAACTTGTGTAAAGATCGAAACTTTGTGCAGCAGACTTTATGCTTGTGAAATGAATGAACAAATGCATAATTTATTTATTTTTCCGTTTTAATCAGTACAGTCATCTTAAACTGAACCCATTCTTTAATAATTGTTCACAAAAACATGTAGACATGTTACTTACCATGACTTCTGAGTGATGTATATCTGTGCCCAAATTTTTTGAAATTTCGGAAATCGCCTATATATACACAATGAAATATATACACCAATTATAAGAGTTCGAATTACTCATTTTAATAAATTTAGACCTTTTAAATAGAATTTCAAAGTGATCACATAAATTATCTTCTACTCGTTCCATTGTTATATCTATTAAAATTATCATAACTTACATGTTAATTTGTGTTCGCCTTGTCTTTTTTTAGATTACTATTAGTAATATCACATTAATACGTGAACTATGACATAATAATATGCATGTTTGATGGAAATTTAGATCAAATAAATTTAATAAAAGTTGGTGAATCCTATAAAATGTGTGGTTAAAAAAATGAATAAAAGTTATGGATGAAATAAAATATATGATTAAAATAAAGTCTGATCAATTTATTATTATTATTATTATATCAAAAAGTAGCTATATCAAACAAGCCAATATCTCCTTTAAACATATTCCAACCAGTCAATAGCCATCTTATTTGATCTTGAAGTGATATCATTATGGGAAAATTACCTCAAAACCTTCTTTTAAAACTCCATATTTCATAAATCAGGTGTTAAGAATTTGTTTTCAAAAATCAAGCTCATAATATTACTCATCTACGCCACCATCCTTCCCACATACCCCCAAAAAGCTCCATTCCACTTTCCTCTTTTCACGTTTTCTTCGAAAAACCATCATTCCCCAACCTCTTCCCACACATCCACCAACCGCCTAAGAAGACCATATTTTTAAGAAAAATTCTTCACGTAAAGGAAATGTTTGCCAAAATTTGGACAGATTTTTAAAATCTCACTTACATGGGAGTGGGTCCATAGATAAAATATTGTAAAAAAAAAAATTCCCCCCCCCCCCCCCCCAAGGATGTGTGTGACATGGATTTTAAATCTCTGCACGTGTAGCAGCTCTATTTTTAATTCCACCCCCCATTCACTTTCTCTTTTCAGGTTTTCTCCAAAAATCACCCCATCTCACCCGCATTGACGCAGATGGGTCACCTCCATCGTCGTCGGAGGTGGAGGTGTGCAAAGGATAGTGCTTATGTTAAGGCTTTGAAGAGAATATACGTGGCAGCTTCAAAATCATGTGGGTGTTTGTGGGTCACAGATCTGGATCCTTATTCTGAATTGTGCTGAAAAGGAAATTATATATAGCGTTTCTTGTTGCTGCTGCAATGTGTGCTTAGAAGAAGCCAAACATGCGGCCCCTTATAGCAGATGTATGGTAATCGATGTTGTTGGTGATTATTCCTCGATGAATAGAGTGAACGGCTGATTTTGATGGTCATTCTAGAAGCAGTTTTGAAGATTGAAAATTGCATGTGTTGGAACAAATCGATGTGTTTCACATGCCTTTAAGTTAGACACAATCCGCAAGCTCGTTGATGTCAAAGGGGTCGATGAGAAAATCAAACTTTTACACTTTGTTGTTAAGGAAATAATAAGAAGTGAAGGTGCTTGTTTCTCTAGTGGGAACAACAATGACAAGTTATCTGTAAATGAAGATGCCTAGTGCAAGAAGCTCAGCCTTTAAATTGTGTTAGATCTCAGCTTAGAGTTCTCAAATGTGATGAAAGTTGCTGCAATGAATGTTGAAGTGCTTAGCAATGATGTGTCTAGGCTTTCAAAATGAACAGGTGGTAGATTGTGGTATTGGTCAGTGGTGTGTGCAGATTTATATGTGGTGATCATCTGTGATCAAGTATGTATTTATTGTGATTGGTTATATCCAATTTGGTGTTAATTGTAACGACTGTGACTTGATTATATACCGTCATAGTTAAGATTAATATGGTCACAGATAGTCACACTAAAGACAAATTTGATCATAGTTTGTCACAAATAACACATGTCAGTGATTTGATTACATACAATCACAAATTAAACTTACTTGGTCACAAACGGTCACACTGGAGATAAATTTGGCCACGGATAAACACAAATAACACATGTATGGTCACAAACAATAAATCCAGTAACAGATAACAGTTATTCACAAATCTGGTCACCTATGATGCAACATTATTACCATCACATAGTACCTAAATCATTGCTACCACATTACCACCACCAAACAAATCAACTCCAATGCACTTTCATTGCTTGCAATGCACCATCACCGTCATCACATAGATCTATTTTCTAAGCACAGTGCCATCTCACCACCACAACCACCTGCAAAATTATATGTGTTTGTAAACGTGTGTGTAGAGAGAGAGAGAGAGAGCTTCTGTAGAAAGAGAAAATATTTTTAATTTTTTGAGTTTTCTACGGTGATATAGGAGTGAGGTGTAGAAATATTTAAATTTTCGTCAAAGCGATCTTCGGAACAATCGTTGGAGTGGCTGCCGGAGTGTCGTTGGAGCAGATGGTCATCTTCGTTGGAAAAGTGAAGGGAAAGGGAAGGTGGTGTAGTTGGAATGATAGGATGGGATGGGTGAGATGACATGAGGTGAAAATAATTAATGTATATTATATTATCATTTAATATTTAATAAATTTATTTACCACCTAATTTTTAAAATATTTTAATGAATTCGCTATTTGTGAAATATAATCTTTAAAACTAGGACTTATGTATCTATCCCTATCATTATTGACAACCCATGTCTCTTAATGGTCGGGTTGGCTGGGCTTGGTTTTTTTTTTTTTTTTTTTTTTTTTTTTTTTCTCCAACTAAAATCAATATATTGTAGTTATTGGGTCTTCTTCTTTACCGGTTAGGGATATTATGAATTAAATGGATCTACGGTATTCCCAATGTCCCATGGTTTATTTAATTAAAAATATCAGATGTGATCACCTCTACCTTTACTGAAGTTCTAGCACTATCAATGTTTAAAATTATTCTTTGTCAAATGTAATAAATTGCAGTTGTTGGTGTAGGGACTGTGAGTAATGAATGCGAGGCTGGCCAATTTTGGGCCAGAAATATATGGTCACCCCTCGTTTCTAGCACAGCTAATAACAAAATTTCAAAACGGACAGAAAAAAAACAAGTGTCCATCTATTAATATCTAAATTTTAACTTAAATCAAAATCAACAATTAATTTTAATTACGTATTTCATGAAATTCACAATTTTTTAACTATATATTTTATCAATTTTTATCATAAAATCTGCTACAATTTTGATTTTAATCCTCATCGAACATGGGTTATATAATATGAATAATGTTATATGTACAATATTAGTTGACAACATTATATTTGACATCATCATATTCATCCATTTTAAAACACAGGTATGGTTGCGAACAATAAATCTTATCACAAATAACACAGTTAATCACAAATCTGGTCACCTACAATGCAACATTATTTACCATCAAATAGTACCTAAAACATTGCTACCACCCTACCACCACCAAACAAATAAACTCCAATGCACTTTCATCGCCTGCAATGCACCATCACCGTCATCACGTAGACCTATTTTCTAAACATGATGCCATCTCACCACCACCAGCTGCAAAATTATTCGTGTATGGAAATGTGTGTGTAGAGAGAGAGAGAGAACATTTTTTTTTTAAGTTTTCTACAGTGATGTGGGAGTGGGTGTAGAAATATTTACTTTTTTGTCGGAGCAGTCGTCCGAGCGGTTGTCGGAGTGGTCGTCGTAGCAATGATCATCTCCGGTGGAGAAGTGAAGGGAAGGTGATGTAGTGAGATTATAGGATGAAGTGGACATGGAGTAGAAATAATTAAAGTATATATATATATATATATAATAAATTTATTTATCACCTAAATTTTAAAATATTTTATTGAGTTTGTTATCTTTAGAACTAGGATTTGTGTATTGATTCCTATCATTATTGACAACCCACATCTCGTAATGGTCGGGTCGGGCAGGGATTGGCTTGTTTTTCAACTGAAATCAATATATTGTAGTTATTGAGTCTACTTCTTGGGTTTTTCCACTTTGACAATCCCTGAGCGTCTAGGGTTTGTCGTGGCATCCCCCTGTTGGGTGCGGGCTTGTACGGATATTCAGTGATTGTCACTGCAGCAAAACTCATTCTTCTTTACCAGTTAGGAATATTATGAATTAAATGCATCTACGTTATTCCTATTATTTTACAATGTCACATAATTTATTTAATTGAACATATCAAATGTGATCAGTTCTAGTGATGTTCTAGTACATCTTTGTCAAATGTAATAAATTATAGTTGTTGGTGTAGGGACTTTGAGTAATGAATGTGAGGCTGGCCAACTACCCTCTTCTAGTCTTGTTTTGGTGCAGAAATATATGGTCACCCCTCGTTTCTAGCAGAGCTAATGACAAAATTTCAAAACGGATAGAAAATTAAATAAATAAAAAAAGTGCCTAGCTATTAAAATTTAAATTTAAATTATATATTTCATGAAATTTATAATTTTGTAATCACACATTTCATCAATTTTTATCATAAAAACTACTAAAAATCTTATTTTAATTCTCATCAAATAGGGGTCATATAATATGAATCATGATATGTACAATATTAGTTAATCCATTGCTTAATATCTTATGGATCTCAAGTAATTATAACTAACTCTCTTATAATCTTAGTGAAATATATACTGAGCATTGGATTAATTTAAATTAATAACCCTCTCCTAGTCTTGTTTTGGTGCAGAAATATATGGTCACCCCTCGTTTCTAGCAGAGCTAATGACAAAATTTCAAAACGGATAGAAAATTAAATAAAAAAAAAAGTGCCCAGCTATTAAAATCTAAATTTTAATTTAAGTCAAAATCAATAATTAATTTTAATTATGTATTTCATGAGATTTACAATTTTGTAACCACACATTTCATCAATTTTTATCATAAAAACTACTAAAAATCTTATTTTAATTTTCATCAAATATGGGTTATATAATATGAATCATGATATGTACAATATTAGTTATTCCATTGCTCAATATCTTACGGACCTCAAGTAATTATAACTAACTCTCTTATGATCTTAGTAAAATATATATTGAGCGTTAGAGTAATTTAAATTAATAACCCTCTCCTAGTCTTGTTTTGGTGCAGAAATATATGGTCACCCCTCGTTTCTAGCATAGCTAATGACAAAATTTCAAAACGGATAGAAAATTAAATTAAAAAAAAAGTTCCTAGCTATTAAAATCTAAATTTTAATTTAAGTCAAAATTAATAATTAATTTTAATTATGTATTTCACGAGATTTACAATTTTGTAACCACACATTTCATCAATTTTTATCATAAAAATTACTAAAAATCTTATTTTAATTCTCATCAAATAGATGTTATATAATATGAATCATGATATGTACAATATTAGTTAATCCATTGCTCAATATCTTATGGACCTCAAGTAATTATAACTAACTCTCTCATGATCTTAGTGAAATATATATTGAGCGTTTGATTAATTTAAATTAATAACCCTCTCCTAGTCTTGTTTTGGTGCAGAAATATATGGTCACCCCTCGTTTCTAGCAGAGCTAATGACAAAATTTCAAAACGGATAGAAAATAAAAAAAAAAAAAAAAAAAGTGCCTAGCTATTAAAATCTAAATTTTAATTTAAGTCAAAATTAATAATTAATTTTAATTATGTATTTCATGAGATTTACAATTTTGTAATCACACATTTCATCAATTTTTATCATAAAAACTACTAAAAATCTTATTTTAATTCTCATCAAATAGGGGTTATATAATATGAATTATGATATGTACAATATTAGTTAATCCATTGCTCAATATCTTATAAATCTCAAGTAATTATAACTAACTCTCTCATGATCTTAGTGAAATATATACTGAGCGTTGGATTAATTTAAATTAATAGTCATAATTATTTTATCAAATAAATGTATCAAAATTATGAATAGGAAGATTCGTCCCGTTCGTAATAATATTGATTATTTCTCGGTGATTGACTTGGTGGGAGGATCAGTGAAAGTTCAATTTTTTTATTATGCGTGTGTTTGGGTGCTATTTTTGTCCAAGGAATTCATTTTCCAATAGGGCCCACCATTTAATGCCATATGTATTTGATAAAAAAAAAAATGTTTGCTTTTCAATTATACCCCACTTTTGACTGGATGTGTGCATGCTTTGTTTTGGAGAGAAGGCAAAAATTGGTGAAGTGAAATTAAAATCCATTAATGCTATGGTAACATGTCACCTTTTGTGTCGAACGATGTGGAAAAAGAAAAGAATCCTGCTATTGGCACAGGGCCAAAAAGGCGTAAAAAACAAGGGGATCAAGTGACACTCCCTATCGGGGAGGGGAGATTGTCGGGTGGCTTAACGATTTTTGAAAAGAAAATATTACTTCACAAACCAATGGTCAAATTTCTTGTAAATATTCTTTTTATTACTTCGAGCTTAATGATCTAAACATCAAATGATATTCTAATGAGTATTTTTTTTTGCACAATAACGAATAAATTGAAAATGATTGTCCAAAATTTATTTTGTATTTTAATATTACTTTTTAGTTTTTAAGTACCATTTAAATTTAATAACATAAATAAATTAACAATATGAGTTTAAATGGTTAGAGATGGAGACCATGTTTCTTAACCTAGTCTTTCGTCCATCGGGAATTTTCAAAAGACAAGATGAGACGAATTGACATTTAAATATCTTCATTTACTATTCTTTACTACTCTCTATGTCCCAAATATATAGACTGAGTTTCTTTTTTTGTTTGTCCCAAATATATAAACTGATCCCTAAACCAAACAAGTCTATATATTTGGGACGAAGGGAGTATTATTTAAAATATTTTAAGATACAGTATAAATGTAAAACACTATATAAAATAAAATAAAATGAAAAATGAAAATCGAGGGGTAATTGAACAAACATTTAATTAATATTATTATCGTTATGACAAATACAAATTGTACAAAGCCAACTACTCGGCGGCCCGCAAATATACCCTCAAACTTGAGTTTAATCCCATTTACATCCCCGAGAATTATTAATTTTGTTTTCTGTTTATTAGTTTAAATGAAGGGTTAATTACGCCATTGCTCGCCGGAGTTTTGATCGACTATAACCGTAAAAATAACTTTAGTGACAATTAATGTAATAATCGAGAAATATATAAAGAAGAAGAGTCAAATGATCAAATAAGTGGTTAAAAAAATAAAGAAATAAAAGAAGTTCATCATTTTTGTCGGGGATAACTAGGGTTGACCCTCAAACGTTTCATATGTGGTGTAGTTATGTGTACACAAACTACAAATTAAATAAAATTTGTATAATTTTAATGTCCAAATTGATTTTTTTTCATCACATGAGGACCCAATTCTCATATTCAAATTGATTGGGGGACCAAAAACTTCATTTTTAAAGGTTGAGAACACAAAAAAGTACCACGTAAAAATTGGGGGTGTCAGTACTAATTGACCTTTTTAACAAAATTTAAAATTTAGCTCATGTTTGATACCGATTAAAATCTAAATTTTAATATAAGACAAAGTTAACAATTCATTTTAACCCCATATTTTATAGGCTCCACAACTTTTCAACCACATATTTCACCAGGATCCCACTACATGTACACTGAGCCTTACATTCCTCTCACATGTGGGGAAGGAGCTCACTTCAATAAATGCGCAGGGCCCGTCTCCATGTAAGAGAAATGTACACCGAGCTGTAAGGCTCGGTGTACAAGGGGATTTCACCAATTTTTATAAAAAATTATTAAAAAATTAATTTTAATCTCCACCAAACAGGAACTTATAAACTTTTCCAGGTAATAATTGAAATGATTAGGATGGAGAATTAACATTTTAGAAATGCAACCGTCTGCAACAAACATATAAACAATAAATACATGATTTGGGCTTTGATTAGGGCATGCTTTTGGCTTAATATCGTAATTTTCCATATCAACAACCAACAAACACACTACAAATCGCCAAATTACAAATTATACATACACATTCATAAAATTGAAAGCTTTTGCTTAAATAAAATAACAAACTTTTACATCGATTTCGAAGAATATAACCAAAATTTTTAAAAGAATTATCATAATTATGATACAAACACAAATTGTTCGTAGCAAAAAATAAACAGAAATAGATTAATGCTTTAAAGATTTCATAGAATATATCAATACTTTTAGAAAATCTATGTTGAATACTCTTGAATTATTCAAAGTTTGAAAGTCTTGATTGATTACGGCTCTTAATTTTTTAAATTAAACTAAACAATTCAATCTTGGTAATGGATCTGATCCGAATCTTAAAACATTGGTAAGATCCGAATCAAATTGGTCACAAGTACAACTTAACAATAAATCAAACTCGACTTGTGACAACTAGCTCAAACCAAATGATCAATTCAGTAAGATCAGCTTGAGTTGACACGTCTCGATAAACTCTACGTATCCTATGCCCTTGTTTGGTGAAAGTTAAAATTAGATTTTTTTTTTTGTAAATTTTGATATAAGTTGAAAAAATATGTGATTGAAAAATTTGGATTCCATAAAATATGTGATAAAATTTATTATTAATTTTGACTTAAATTAAAATCTATGCCTCCGTTTGGTTTCCATTTTTTCACCATAAAAATGATAAATATGACCGTTATCAATCACATCCAATCACCATATTTGATTTTACATCTTTTATGTGGGACTCATAACGATTATATTTTTCATTCTTATTTTACAAAAAATTGTGTATCAAACGGGTCTATATTGTAATTTCTATGAATAGGTTTTGTGGTGTCACACAACCACGGCCGAACTCCGCTGAACTCCAAGGAAAATTCACCTTTTCTTAAGCGATCAGGTGGTAGAACCTGTAACTTCCCTAAAATCGAAGCTCAGTATTATAGCCCTTGTAGACCCCACTTCGCCTTCCTCGGCCTCATCGACAAACACTAGAAAAAACTCAGACGCACACCAAATCACAGGCAGTGTGAAATACCCGTGGCATGAAATCTATGTAACATATAAAGCCCCAAAAAACCCTCAAAAAGAAAGTGAAAATTTTGATAATATAGAGCACAATGTTGTTGAGAGGAGGGGCATTTTCGGCATGCAATGCTGCCGCAAGCGAAAACCTTAGCACTATCGGATTTTCCAATTCAATTCGCCGGCAAAACGGGAATGGATTCGTGTCGTGCAATTCTTCGGGCCGGGCTCGGAAGGCCCAATTATTCATGGTTCTGGCGGTGGCCACTGGCGAGGCGAAAACCAAACATCAGGAGTCGCGCCACGAGCCGACACTGGCAGATCGGCTCCGACTTGGCAGCTTGGCTGAGGACGGCTTGTCGTATACAGAAAGGTTCATAGTGAGGTGCTATGAGGTTGGAATTAATAAGACTGCTACCGTTGAAACCATTGCCAATCTCTTGCAGGTTTGTGTAATTCAGAAATTGACTTGTAAGAATTGCATTTCAACTGCTGGCAATTTAATACATGGGTTTTAGAAGCGGATTTGTTAATGCACGTCTCTTTTTGTGTAAATTTGCTAATCTAACAAGTTAAAGATTGAAAATTCGTGGAGGTTTGGCAGTGAATTGTTCATGTATGCCTCTTTTAAGTATAAAGATTGGAGATTTATGGTGTTCTAGCCGTGGATTTGATAATGCATGTCTCAGTTTATGTATAAATTTTTATAGCCAAAAGTGTGAATAGTTGGCATTATATGGAAAAATTATGAAGCTTTTTTTTTTTGATATCTTATTTGACTCTTAACGGTTTTAAAATGAATTTACAGCCCCGCATGTGATATTTATCCCTCTGTACTGTTCAGTATGCCTCTATTTAAGTATAAAAATTGGAGCTTTGTGCCGTTTCTGCAGTGGACTTGATGATACATGCCTGAGCATAAGTATACATTTTGCAATTTTTTGGGTTTTCTGAATCGTTTGGAAGTTTTGGAAAAAATTAGTTATCTATATTATAAAATTTTTTGATGACTTAATTTGCTGATGACAAGGCATATGTTACACGTGAATTTATGAAGTTACAAAATAAAAATTTTGGTAGCTATCAAAAGTCTGAAAATTGGCAATATGTTTTTTTTTTTTTTTTTTCTGAAAACGTGAATCTGTTTTTAGTTTTAATTCTTCATAAACAATCTCATTCAATTAGTTAAACTGATATAAAATAAAGTCAAAGTCGAATATCTGTTTGTACTCTTGCTTCACTTGTTTTCTGCCATTTGCATACAGTTGGTTTGAAATTTGGATTCTCTGAAGTCTAAATAATTTATAAACACACAACCCAAAAGGAAGCAAGAGAATGTTAGAAATTTAACTGATGGACCTCTCTCTCTCTCTCTGAGCTTGTTCAATATTTTCTTGGTTCTTATCTATATAATAATGAGAAAACTGATCTCTGCATTTTTATTGTTAGTAAAAGCTTATTAGTTATTGTCTGTTTGCTAATTCTGCGTTGTCAAAATGCTGGTTCCTGCATTCTACTCTTTTACAAAAATGAGTGATTCAAATCTTCTCATGCTTTGGCTTGCTTTAATTGTTGTAGTATTCGTCTTTCTCATTTTCATTTTTCTTCTCTTCTTCCTCACAATTTTCTCCTTCTTCACAAATTTCGCCTTTATTGGTATTCTTCGTCTTTTTCTTTGTTGCCATTTTCTTCTTTATTATTTCATGTCTTCACATAATTATATGCCATAAGGAATGGAAAATCTTGTCACATGCTCTGCCAAGAATATCGAGACTTTCTATTTCCAGCATTATTGTTGATACTGCAGCTATGGTTTTTCCTTGATTTATCTCCCACTATTTTCTTATCAAAATCAACTGTGCAGGAGGTTGGCTGCAACCATGCTCAAAGTGTTGGGTTTTCAACTGATGGATTTGCAACAACACTTACCATGAGAAAATTGCATCTCATATGGGTGACTGCTCGTATGCACATTGAGATCTATAAATACCCTGCCTGGTAGTGTAAATAGCTCTGACATCCTAATGTTGATTTCAAGTTTTAGTGATGACAATTTTCTTATCGATGTTTCGTATATTGATTTGTGAAACAGGAGTGATGTGCTTGAAATAGAGACATGGTGCCAAAGTGAAGGAAGGATTGGTACCAGACGTGATTGGATTCTGAAAGATTATGCTACTGGTGAAGTCATTGGAAGGGCTACCAGGTGAATTATATTTTAAGCTGTGAAGAATAGAACAAATTAAAGAAATACAAATTAAGAAACTTTCCAGCCCGTTCACGTACATGAAGTACTCATGCATCCACAACTTTCTAAACTTATACTGGACAGGTGCATGCAGAACTGTTTAGTCATGTGAGTATTGACAATGATTGATAAATGATTTTCTTCCTTTATGCTGTTTCTGTTAAAATGTGTAATATTTGTTGGAAAATTCCCCCCTGCTTGGTTTGAGAAGAACCTTTTCATCATTTGTATTTGGTATAATCCAAAAACCTCTTGCAGACCCACCATACTTATTCTTACCATTGCTAAAAGGACATTCTATGTTCTTTGCTGTAGTCTGAACCTAAAACATTCAGAGTCCAAAGTACTCCCATTCTTTAACTTATGATCCCTTGCTGGACCCATCTACTAAAACAGTGTCATCAACGAATAACTTACAACGATTAATCTGATCTTGGATATCTCTTGTAAGCTCATTCATGACTATAGGGAAAATGTAAGGAGGCAAAACTTTTATGGAAACCCACAATGATAGTAAACATTCTTATCTCCAACGGAGTTTGACAAATCCCAATATCCTCGGGAGAAAAGTTGCAGCCCATAAAAATAGAGGAAGTATCCAAAACCAGAAAAGGAAGTCATCTTCACTTGTGTCACCATATTACCTATTTTCTTCACCCACCAAACTCTATTGACTAAATATAATTTGAAATTCAGAAGAGATGGTGATTACAAGCTATGTTTCCTGCAAGATGTATCCCCTATGCCACATAATAGCGTCAGAAACTTCGAAACTCCAGAGGGAAGAACTGAAAGCTATTTAAAGCTTGCTGGTTTCAGGTGGGAATTTTAAGATCTGAAAAGGTTCTTATACTTGGCAGTTTAAATAGTGTCAAGCATATATAATGTGAACAATTCAGACAAACTATGTAAACACTGCTGTACATTTCCCAGGAATTGGCATGTTGATGTGTAAGTGTGGACACGAATAGTTTGAGTACTAAATGCATTTTCTGTAACGGATGGATGGCCGTGATCTTGATTTTTTCTATTTCAAGATGTGCTGATATGAAATAATCATGTTATGCTTTCCTCTGTTAGGCCCATCTATGAGAGATGTACTTCTTGTGTTAATCTTGGAATTCCCATGTAATTGCTCGATCTTTTCTTCTGTACTTCCAAATGAATCACCTTTACAACTTCTCATTGCAGCAAATGGGTGATGATGAACCAGGACACAAGGAGGCTTCAGAAAGTTACTGATGATGTTCGTGATGAATATCTAATTTATTGTCCCAAAAAACTTAGGTTGGTATTTTGTTTACCATTAGGCCTTTTCACTTCGTGAGAACAATAATATCGTTTATTCTAAAGAAATGACATAATTTTCATAGAAATCACAATTTTTCATTTTTCATTTTTTGATTTTTTGATTTTTTTTTTTGGTAACTTTTTGGAAGATATGGCCACTTCTGCTATTTATTGTCCAATTTCTCGTGGATTCAAATTCTCATCGTAATGGTTTAGTTTATAGGGGATTTTTGGAACCGTGACCTGTATACTAGTTTGTTGAATTTGCTTTTCTGCACCTGCATCCATCTTGTGGTAATGCACATCAAGAGATTTTCTTGGGGCTATTGCCATAGTGCATTTTATATTCATCATTTAAGTTCTTTGTAATTGTTCAGATTATCAGGATATCTGTCTTCCCAAAACGTGTTTTACTTAATACAGGAGTTGAATTTCCCTTTTAGGAGTACTTCTACTTTTTGTTTCTTTATTACTTTGACTCTTCTAAATGCATGAAGTACCTGTGGCGGACTTTTGAAACTTGAACCAAGAACGCATATATCTGATATTTTGCATTGATCATTAAAAATTTAGAAATAAAAGCAGGTCAACGATGTTGTATTTGTTTTACAACTATTTCAACTAAATTTGAATGTCCAATTTGAATAGTGTGGATTACATTGGAAATCATTCTAACATGAAAACCCAGCAAACAAGTTCAAATGAATTTTCTATATTCTACTTTGATTTCAATGCATTTATTTTTGCTCGTAAGATTTTATTTATTACACTACTACACTTCCTTGTACTAAAATGAGACCTTTTTGTGCATCCTACACCAATCTTGACGTGTACTTTTACCACTGGCTTGTTGTGGATACCAGATTAGCATTTCCTGAAGAGAATAATGCTAGCCTGAAGAAAATAGCGAAACTAGAGGACCCTGTGCAGTACTCTAAAATTGGGCTTGTGGTAAGATCAATTTGTTTTCATGCATGGCAGAGATTTACTTTGAAGTACTTATCAATGTTTACTAATTTGCAGCCAAGACGAGCTGATCTGGACATGAACCAGCATGTAAACAATGTCACATACATTGGATGGGTACTGGAGGTTCGTATCAGTACATCTTTAACTGTGTTCTTGCATCGACTTATCATCACTTGAATATGCAAAGAAGTATAGTTGTAATGTAACTAGATCTAACGAGTTAGAAACTGGTATGAATCAGTTTATTTATTTTATTTTTTCCATTGTTGATAATTGTTGCAATGTGTTAATTTGGAGAACCAATATCCTTAATATTATCTGAACATCAGCTTCTGAACTCTTCATTATTCCACATGTATTCATATGCTATATTGCATCGTAAAAGGAACTTCAATTTTATAGTAGCCGATTAAATTCCTATCTTGGTGGCTCCTTTTTTCACCATCCTTGTTTTTCCTTTTTGCTATTGGCTACGGATACTTTATTGCTAATCAAGGATTCATTTGTCTAACAGAGTATGCCTCAAGAGATCATCGACACTCATGAATTGCAGACTATTACTTTAGATTATAGACGTGAATGTCAGCAAGATGATGTGGTCGATTCCTTGACGAGTCCCGAGTCAATAGTGGACGACGCAATTTTAGAGCTTGAGGGAACTAATGGATCTGCTACTGGTATGAAAGATGAAAACGACTGCCTTCAGTTTCTCCATCTGTTGAGATTATCCGATGGCTCTGAAATTAATCGTGGGCGCACAGAGTGGAGAAAGAAACCTGCAAAAAGATGAGCTTTGTAACTAGCTCTACTCTATGCATCTTTTAGTAGTCTAATCTTATCATCTGGAAACATTTTCCCTTTTTTTCTTTTCATTTCTTGTTTTAGTACTTTCTTGGGTGCTACCGGTGGATTTTGCTGGAAATTCAAGTTTTCGCATTCGGAAAAAGAGGATTAATTTCAGTGACCTTAAATTGTGCATCTAGTTTGTACTGAGTTAAGGAAGTTTATCGTGAGATCTCCTTAAAATTCTCTTTCTCCAAGTGGTTCTAATCTCAATGTATCTAATTACTGGTGTTTGAAGTATTTTCTGAAGGACCAACAGCAAATCAAGCTGTAAATCCTTGTCTTATCCCTAATGAGACTAATGGCTCCGGTAAAAGAGTGAAAACGAGCTTAGCCGGAGTTGAAATGCGAGCAAGTGTTATAGCTGAAGACTATCGTCTCACTTGACATTCATCATCATCTCATTCTCATTATAGGTCTCGTACTAATAATGGGCTCGAAATGCTTGAGATGCGAGCGAGTGCATTCACATAGACTGGCGCTTAGAACCACAAAATTGAATTGGTTCCACGGTCAATGACGAAACACTTTGAAAGAAAAAAAAGGAATTGTTTTCTATCTTACTGAACAGATGAATAACATAAAGTGAAAAATTGAAAAGTATTTTCCTGCCAGAATTAACTTATAATGTTGAAACTTAAAAATTCTGTAGAAAATTATCAGGTCACATTACTGTGCAGCCATTGGGATTTTCATCACTGAAGTAGCCATAGTGTGGCTGCGAATGATAGTACGGGGACGGTGGTGGTGGTTCATGATAGTAATCTAGTGGAGGAAGACCAAGGTTCGGTCGTGGCCCTGGAAGACCATGGTGGTGATCTGGTGGAGGAAGACCAAGCCTTGGTGGCGGTCCTGGAAGACCATGGTGGTGATCTGGTGGAGGGAGACCAAGCCTTGGTGGCGGCCCTGGAAGACCATGGTGGTGATCTGGTGGACGAACACCAAGCCGTGGAGGTGGCGGTGGTGACATGTAGTCATGTGAATGCGGCGGTGCCACCATATACCTGGACGGTTGATGGCCAGGTGGACCATATTTATAAGGATTATCATAATAGTAATCATCATAATATCCACCAAGGTTAGCCCTCCAAGTCCTAGCATTTGTATATTCAATACTTCTCAATCGGTGTATATGCGAAGACCTATCAAGTTCTTCCGTGAATGGCCCCATGCGTGGTGGTCCATATCCATGATGATAAGCCATTTCTTGATGTGGTGGTACTGGAGGCAGAGGCGGATGTGGTTCCTCTGGTGCTGCTGGTGGAGGGTATGAAGAAGGTGGCTCTTTCTTTGGCGGCTGTGGAGTCTCAGGCTTCTTTGCGGGAGGCTTTGGACGAATCATAGAGAAATCCATTGTTTAAAAACCCCAACAAAAACCCTATGCAAATATATAGGCTTAAATTAATGAAGTTTGAATCAAAACTTGGAAACAAAATCTTTGCATGAGTTGGAAGAAAAATATTTTTGATTTTAATTTATAGCTTACAAGGAAAGAGTGATTAACTATTAATACATTCTAAATTTCTACAGCTGCATAAAAAATTTGGTAAGATTACCTTCAAAAAAATATTGTTCTGTGTTTTACTTAATTAAGCATAGGCTCGATCGATAATTACCTTAGGATAACTAAGAATAATTTATTTATGACATAAATAAGTGATTTAAAGTTTTCAGAGAGAAAAAATGAAAATACAAGACGATAAAAAGAGTTCGCTCTACTGAAATTTGTTACTATGTCAATTAGTCAAACTCTTTAATAATTCACGACTCAATCATGTTATTATCTCGCATCGTTACAGTTAATAATCCACGACTCAATCATGTTATTCTCTCGCATCGTTACAGACAAGTTAGAACTAATCGATGAAATATTTTCTAATTAAAAATACAGACATCCATGAACGATAGAATCACAATTCAAGTTAAAAGAAAAAAGAAAAAAAAAATTAGATTGATGAAGTTCTTATGAAAGCTTCTCTGTCAACCTGATCATGAATGAATTTACAGCAACTGCATCCAAAACTATCCATGATGATTCAAACAGCTCGTGGAAGTACTCAGCTCCTGTCTCTTCAGCAGCACTTCTGAAAGCCAATCCAAATGCATTTCCTTGAACTGCACCTAGCCGCGGCTTCCCACAGACTCCGACTATCAATACCTTCTTTCGCTCGTTAGTGTAGCATACACAGACCAAAGGCTTCATTCTTGCTCCCTTCTCGCGTAAAGCATCCATCAGAAAATAACCAAATTTAGTTAAAGCCTGAGGGTGGCATAGGAGTTCGGCATCAGCTGAATCTTCGAGTTTCACCCACCTGAATTTACTCCCACTTCTTATCGATCCTTTCTTGGTTATAGCTGTACTGCCTTGTCTAAGAACTGCTCTTTGTACCTTGATAGCTTGTCGCATTCCCATTTCCAGCTTCTCGAGTTTGCTTAGGGACAAGGCATCATAAGCTACTCCAAACTGCTTTGAACCGGAGGAACCATCCGATTCTAGAGATGCCTCTAGCAGGGCAGTCACACCATATACCACATCTGCAGCAGAGATTTTCGAGCTATACCCATGAAGTAGCAAAAAACCTCTGTAATAAAAATCTGTAAGCCCAAACTCCGGTAGATATTGTTCAAACATATCCTTCATTCTATGTTTGATCTCTACACTCATATACTGAAACTTCTGTTTGCACTCCTCCCGTGCAAATCCCATTCGAGCTAAAAGAAGCTGCATCTTTTTCAACCCGTTGTCACTCCATGTTTTCAACTTAGTTGCAATGTACGACGAGCATAGCATTGAATCGAACAAGTTCCATTCTTGCAATAACATCAACCTTGGCTCGTCCTCATAAGCTATTCGAGAAGTATCAGGAGCAGTAACCTTTGTGCCATCCTTGAGAGTCACCGAGGTAATAGCATCCAAGTTTCCCGAGCTATTGATGTGTTGCTCGAGCTCCATTACTCCAGCCTGGTACCTTTCATCTGTTGACCTCTCGTGTACAAACTGGTCAGTCAAAGCTACACAAGCCAGCCAAAGCAACTCATTATTGTTCTTCCTCAATGAATGAGATAGCTCATACATCAAGCACCCTGATGGCTTCCCGTGGAAAGTACCCATGTAATAATATTCTCTTTTCAACTTTCTAAAAAGCTTAACTGGATCGCTCTCATTTCCCACCGAAAATTTCCTCCTCTTTCGAGTCCCACCCCCATCATCCTCTTCCTCACTATCACTCTCATCCTCGCTATCTGAATCATCTTCAAACTCATTGTCACTGTTCAAATCACACTCGTTGGCCAAAGCAGACACATCGAAGTCATATACCAAATCAGCTTGTTGCTCATCATCCTTTGCATAGAGCACAACTACAAGATCATTCTGGCTACTCAAATTATGCAAATGAATCGGCCTATGACTATCAACAACAAAAACACGTGCAGAGGGACCAATTTCAAGATCCCTCCTAAGATCCCTATGGCACCCCCAATTTATCAACAAAACTGTAATGGGTTCATCCGAGGGCGAACTCAAAGAGGGCCCTGCATACTTATGGATTTCCTTGAAACTCGAAACTGGGTAGCAAGCATACCTAACCGAATCGGATTCAAGAACATGACCTATTATTTTTAAAGCACATAGCGAATCGACATCAGAAGTCGAGGGGAAAATTAGCAAAGGAGTGGAGGAAGCCGAGGCTAGTGCCGATTCACGTAACCGAGTATAAAATGATTCTATACTTTGCTCCCTGACCATAATTTCTCAAACGGACACCCAAAACTTCACTAAAAAATCAATCTTTTTTCCTAAAAAAAACAACTGGGCAATCACGAAATGGTGAAACTCCACTTCAGCATTGAATCATTCACTCAGATCCAAGCATGAATATTATGGGGTTTCAAAATTACGAAAAAGCATGCTATGCTGTTATTTCATTGAATTCACTTTGGATCTAGTGAAATTAGTGAACCCTAAAGTTAGGTACTTGAAGATGAGGTTGAGAATTTCTGGGCCTCTACTTCGGCTCTCCTGCTCTTTTCCAATCCAGAAAGAGAATCAGAGAGAGGGTTTGAATTTGTTTGAAAAATCGGCTAACTTTTTCTTGAATAGTTTCAAATGAAAATGAAAATGAAAATTTTGAAGTTTTTAACGAGCGCCAACATTTGGCGGTGAAATTAAGGTTTCGCATCTGCGAAACACGTGTTTACGGAAATGCGTCTTTTAGGGTTTTTCTTCATTCTACATTCGGTCTAAGATTTAGCCCCCATTTTTTGTGAATGAAAATGGATGAAATAGTATTTTTTTTTTTGAAAAATGAGTGGCTGAAAAAAAAATTCGATTTACGTATAATATTATTTTATGAAAATTTGTGTGGTTAAAAATAGCTTAAAAGTTAATCTCAACATGGGATGAAGATTATAGCAAGTTAAGTTGATTTCCGATGTTCGTCACCTATATAAATTGAACTCAATAATTTTGTCTCAGTCGACCTATTTCTCTGACCCAATCAAATATGTAAAAATTGTTTTAATCTATATATTGCACAGTATAGTATTACATCACACATTTGTACTATAAATTAGTAATCCATTTGATAAAATTATCAACCCATCAATCAAAATTTAAAAATAAAATTACTCATTAATAAATACTTTTTAATTTATTAATAAATGCAATATTTTAATTCATTAAATAAAAATTTCAATTTAGTAACAATATAATTTCTGATATAACTTAATTGTTGATAAATAATTAATAAGGAAATAACATAATCAAATTGGTGCAAACCATTAATAAGGAAATAACATAATCAAATTGTTCATAGCTTGAAAGCTCGAAGGAAATCGGGAATCTACATGCTTTTTAACACCACGGAAAGCAGCAAGTCTGCATAAAAGAAACGAGAAGGATAAGGCTGAATCGAATTTACTCGAAATCAAAGAGCTTAAGAGGCGATCAGTTGCTTGAAAAGGGAACATGATTGACAAACCTTTTGACTCTTGGGCTGTTGATTTTGAGCGCCGTAAGATGGATGCTTTGGAGTGCCAGACACATTTCCAGCCCCGCTATTCCTTTCCTCTCGCACTTTGTTGAAAATGTGAGTAAAATTTTCGGCAGATTGAGGATCATTCTCGTCCCATTCGCCAAATACTGGAACGGCTGCACCTCTGTCGGGCTGGTGGCAACCAGACAAGCAAGCTTAGCGATCAATTGCATAATAACTGCGTACTGATTGGAAAACAGGCAATTAAAATCACTGAGAACACTTACACTTTCATCTCCTTGAGCTGGCTTTAACCGAGATCTTCCAGGGGTACCATGACTGCCGTCATATGAGTTCTTTCCATCCCAAGCAGGAGATCCACTAACTCTCCCTGTCGTCTTGGCCTGGTGATGTGGATGAAGTGGGGACCGCTCAACGCTGTGCTCCGAACCTGTACTTGGCCTCGTTTGTCCACCAGACCTCGCTCCACGCCCTACATAATTTGATTCGTTAGCCATCCTCTGACCCGTATTTTCACTCCGGGCTGGAGAATTTCTGAACTGCCTGAAATCACCTTCTTCCCCGCTCACCCTTGGTTCCCCAGGTCTAGTTCGTGGTTTTGACGGAGGAGCAGAGGCAGGGGCAGGGGCAGGGGCAGGGGCAGGGGCAGGAGCTGGAGCTGGAGAATCAGCATTCTGGAAGATATCAGGATTCTCTGCAGGGTCATTCGGATTTATCATCTTCCCACCTCGATTTTTCCTTGCCTTATCGAAGTAGACAGTGTAGGGCACATTGTCTTCACTTTCCCAGTTGCCGAACTTTGGTACATTTGAATGCTGCATCCACAATATGAAGAAACACTCTCTCTACTTAAGTTACGGACATGTAACAACATAAAACATTCCTTCTAAGTAACAAATGATGGAATCCCATCCTATTCTTTATAAGATTTAGAAAAGTTGGCAAATTTTACAAAAGCAGATTGACTTATTCTTCGACAAACCAATTGACTGACCGAAAAATTTGAAACACTTCACCCACAAAAGACCAAACAAAACAAGAAACATCAAATTTAACTTTAATAATCTTAAAGCAACAAAATGTGAAGGATGCTCATACATACAACCAAAGTCCAACGGCAAGGAAAATTAATGCCTGATACTACAAATCGGATCTATTTATTGTTGAGACTAACCTCACAGTCGACTGAAGTGATTCAATTTCGACTGAACCCACATTTGGAGAAACGCGTTTTTCTTTGAAGCTTGAGGTGTTATTTTGGCCTTATAAGAGGCGCTAACACAACCGTAGGATGGAGGGTTCATCTGCATCATATAAAAGGAGGCTAACCCTCACATTCCTAAACTCCCTCTCATTTGTCACTGCCTTTCCTTCTCCTCTTTCTCGTTTCTTGATTTGTTGAAAATCCGAGTGATTTTCTGAGTGATAAATGTAGTATGAGGAGGTTGCGATGTTTTTGTTCGTGAACAGTATTTTGTTTTCTGGAATGATATAGAGTGTGGAGAAATCTGAGTGTACATAATTAAACTCGTGATATTGTTTCTGATTCTAGTATTAGTGCCATATTCACTGCATTGGATGCTAAACGGATGAATAGCGTTTATAGCTCATGAATATCATATTGGATTGCGGAAGCAAAATTATCCAAAAATTAAAAATTTCTTTAATTTAACAAGCAAGATCGTGTAATTGTTCATGTATATATTATATCAAGAATAAATTATTCGAATTTTTGCCTAAAATCGATTGTTAATTCTTGAATAAATTTTGAATCACAAACTTTCAGTTTTTAATTATAAGAACTTGATACTTCAAACATCCAAATCTTCTATATTATTCTCCAGAGTCGAGATTATACCGGTGGATGGATACCTTCTTTTAATTAAAACAAGAAACTAATCCTTGGACTGAACACATAAATAAAAGTAAGAAAAATAATTTCTTTTTTTCTTCCCAAATTTGAACAACATTGAATTATTGTGTTATGATTGTTCTGTTCAATCCCATAGGATGTTTAGATTCTATCTAATTTTTATTTATAGAGGTATAATAATTATAATCTTTGTACAATACTAATTTCACATTCAAATAAGAGTATTAACCCATGTTTGAGCCTCATTCTTTGGAAGAAAATGCATTCTTAAAC
Organism: Osmanthus fragrans; assembly: GCA_019395295.1. Lineage (NCBI taxonomy): Eukaryota > Viridiplantae > Streptophyta > Magnoliopsida > Lamiales > Oleaceae > Osmanthus > Osmanthus fragrans. Next base: position 1,960,388 of record CM033360.1, on the reverse strand, counting down.
AGTATTTTGACATTATTTCAACCACATTTTTCAATAAAATAATATTACATGCAAATAAAAAAAATTCTGATTTTTTAACCACACATTTTCCCATTAATACACTATTCAAAAATATATTTTATGACAAAAATGGGGCTCAAGGGCTTAATTAAAATCCAAATAAGAGTTTTGATTAAAGTTCACGTACAATTAGTTTACCTTTAATTACATATGTAGTCTTAAAAGTTCAATTACAATTATAATTAAGTTTACAGTTTTTATAGCAATTACAACCAAGTACAAAACTTTATTGTAATTACAATTAGGTCCAAAACTATTATAGCTGTCGTAATTAAGTTCTAATACTTTATAGAGCTACCACAGGAACGTGATCAAACATATATTATCCAAACTCCAATAATTAAATCATGTTTAGTCGACTCTAGACCACCCAATTTAATTTCTAGTCTTCACTTTTTTCATTAAAGGCAAAAAAACCGAAATCTTAAAATACATAAGATCGCGGAAAGCCAATAAATCTATAATACTTTCATCTTACATGCATATATGTATTTTATCCCCATTTGAGATTCGATAATTATGTATGAGTATAAATGATCATTTTGTCCTTCTAATTATTCTCAATAACTTAAGTATCTTTTTTTCAAATGTCAAATTTAGCTGTCGTTAAACAATGAGATTAAATTTTAACCGTTCAACAGAAAATATTTAAACAGTCAGTCTAACCATTGTTCAAGGTGATAGTTCCCGACATAAATTCATGTTCTCTACTTCGCTCATTCTCAAGTTCTCAACTCATCAAGATATTTGACTAATCAAATTAATCTCACACATTGATGAATCAAATAACCATTAAAATCACGAAAATGTATACATAATTCTGTCAAGTGATTTAGATGAAATACACAGTGATCAAGATATATAATTAAACTCGACACAAGGTCCATTCAATACACTCCAAATGTACTAATGTCGCTTTTAACTATTTCTATGATAAGGACAAGTCACATATCTGAATGGTGAATCGGTCAACACTGCAACCTTCCGATACAAGGTGTCAGCACTTATACATTGATCGTGAACAAATTATTTATGATCAAAATATAAATTGTGTCACAGTGTACTTCTCAATGCAAGTATCCCATTTTTATTATCACAAGTGATTATAGGCAATTTAATTCACACACTCAATAATAAATAAATGCAATAAATAAATAAAATCGTAATTTATTGTAAATTATTATTTTATCATAGCAAAATATATTAGGGGCATACTACATGTACATTATGGTGCCCATAAAGATGTTCATAATGTACATGTGACATAACATCATTGGTGTCAATCCTCCAATGATGTTATGTCATGTGTACATTGTAGGCACCATAATGTACATATAGTATTATTCAATATATTATATGGACACATCACTCAACATATCAGAGCCTTTAGTGGGTTAAAAATCTGCTTTCTTGTATTTTCCGCACGGCTATTTCTTGATTTTATATTATGCGTTTGTGGACCGAACAATTATCATTCTTTTGTCCATCCAGGAGATGAAACAATTTAACAGCAAATAATATACCCAGAATTTTTAAAGAGAAACATAATTTCCTAACATAGAGAGATCAAATCAGGCCACATCAAGAATTCAGTAAAACAATCAAAGTATGTCACTTTCGAACATAACAGAGTTAAAGCAGAACCAAAACTAGGTAAAAGAATCTTAATGACAGTAAGGACGACATTAACCAGAAAGAAATATGGTAAACTTACAGCCATTTGTCTGCACCAAAACTTTGAGTCGAAACCCCAAAAGGCAGCAAAGATAATTCAAAATAATTCTTCAGAGTTCAACAAAATTCAATTTTCAAAGCTGCACAAAACAATTTCTTCAATAACTACTTGGGGGTCATAGAGAGAGATGAAGAAGAAGAGAAGAAGAAGAATAGGGAGAAATAGGAGAGAAAAGAAGCAAGTGATTGAAGAGAGGAGGTTTCACAACGTTTGACCGGCGCCACCGGTTTATGCATAGACAAGTTTGACTATTCTTCAAATTTGATTTGCAACTTTTTTTATTTTATTTTACATAAAAGAAAAAAATTATTTTAAAACATATAATTGTATTGAGTAATAAACGGTGGCCCTGTCCGTCTGGAATTATTGTAGTCGTGTCAATCATGCATTTTATTGGACCTATAATTTTTTTCTCACTTCTAAGTTCTAACTCTACATTTATCAATTTTTATTTGAATCTGCTAAAAAATTCACTTGCGGGAACGGGAGCTAGGGTGGCTCCGTATCGACTGTGTTCTTTAGCACCTACCGATAGGAATACGGACATCTCAATTTGAGCTAATCTAAAATCCTCATTTTATGAATTTTTTTTTATTCTTTATTTTATCTTTTTGTCAAACAACCTATTTGCGTACGGAATTGTTACCTTTGCCAATCCTCACATGTAAAAAAATTCCTGGCATAAAATTTAGTTTTTATTATGTGGTGGTTGGTCTATTTAATTAGCTAGTATCCAACTTGTTCATAGATATAAAAAGACGTACCTAATTTAAATTTGGTGATACTCTGTCCCTTTTTTGTGTCACGTTCGACCTTTCAACTTGGCTGGTTAAAAACTCTCTAGTTGCAATTTGTTTTCTTTTAATAAGTGCATTATTAATTACGCATCTCAAATATTTCAAAATAACAATGTATATCATAGTGATTTGAAGTTTTAAAAGCCTTTTGGACGTCGATAGAAAAATGTAAAGGATCGAATGTCAAAATAGTGTACACACATTTCATCAATGCAAACAAGATGCGTATTGATAACTAAAAATAAGTATTATATGATATAATGGTTAAATTGTTCTTTAATTTTTTTCTTAGTAGAGGGGCAACTCGAAACAGATTAACTAGTGTTTGGTTCATCCACTGCCTTGTTGATCAAATTTCCTCCTCATTATTAGCATATAATCAAATTAATTTTTACTTTGAATATCTTTTTTTTTTTCTTTCGGTTAAACTAATCGACAAGTCCAATTATTTGTATCATCGAGTAAATTACGCTAAATTTAATGAATAAATATTTCATAAGTCTCTTTTCATTAATTTCATCGATTAGTTCAATGTATCAAATGTCATATAAAGATCTCATTACCCTTTTAAATGTGTTACAATCTTTTGAGCATGTTTGGACATGATTAAAATCTGATTTTAATCATAAGTCAAAGTCAAACAATCAATATTAACATCTTTCATGGGTCTACAACTTTTTAAACACACATTTCAAAAACTTCTATCACGATCTATTAAAAAATATAATTTTAATTCTCACCAAACACCTCTCGACTAATCTTGTACTAAGTAATTTTCACGGATACTTGACATTTTGATCGTCACTATAATTAATTTCTCACTTTTAGAAATAAATATTGCAAAAAAGGTTTTAGTTTCGACCATTCATTTTTGTCCCCCTTTCTACTAAACAATAACTGCAAAAGAAGGTGTGAGTATTATCTCCCATTGCCTTCCATGCATAAATTGTATGACCGAATGAAGATATTTAGCCCCCGTTCGACCTTGTTATTTCAATTTATAATTTGTGGAGTAGTATTTTTTTTTTTTTAGAATGTATGGTTAAAAAAAAAAGTTTTCGATTTACGTGCAATATTATTATATGAAAAATTATGTTGTCGAAAATAAGATAGAGAAAAACATAATTTGAAATAATGGTGGCTTAGGGATTGTTTGACAAAAAAATTTGAAAAAAAAAATAGCAGATTTTGATAAAAGTTGATGAAATATATGATTGAAAAGTTAATATAAATTATAGATACATGATTAAAGTTATATTTATGCTACTCAAACAGGAGCCTTCGACAGGTCCCTATATAAGGGCTGTACTGAAATTTCAGTCAATGACTCCTATTTGTGTAGCAGGCCTCTTAAAATTATCATTGGCTTTGACATAACTTTGTAAGCTTTCTCGGACAAGCTAATCTTCAAGTCTAACTCGCTACTATCATGCTTTAATACCTTTAAGAGCATTCGTATGATGGAACTAATTTTGTAATTTCTTGTACTTGAGTTAATGTTTTAATTGTCTAATTAATGTTCTTTTTATGTCGGCAATTGTTGGTAGAATGTCGTTTTCAATTTAGAATAGATTGAGAGAGACTTGCTATTCAAAAGAGAATAAATATATTGAGTTTAATATAATTAACCGAAATAAATTGGCAAATTAAATATTTAATATTTTGGCTTTGATTAATTCTAATACATGAAAGCTTGTCTTGATGTGCTTGTTTTGTTATCGTTAATCTCATATGTATTGGCATTTAACTGCTTCAATTTTTATAATGTTATTTAGTATTTATAGAATGTGCATATTTGTTTATTCGCGTTGAGTTTGTGAGTACGTATGGTTTTTGTCTTATTGACTATGCAATATTATTAAACCAAAACAAATGCCGTGTCTTAATAATACTGTGCAATAAGTGAAAATGTTAGGATTTGAATTTAGTGAAAACCTAATTTAACTATAAAAAATATTCGAACACAAAATATAATACTATAAAAAATAAAAAGTAAAAAAAGTCACACAAATTTTTATTTGAATAATTATTTTTGAAATTCTAAATCGTCAAACATAAATGTGATTAAAAACATTATTTTAAATTTTACATTCATTATTTTTAATAATTTTAATTTTTTTAAATATAATATCAATTACATCAACGACTTTCAAAATATGCTATTAATATTTCAAAAATATTATGCATATGATTCTTCTGATACATATGATGCGCAAAATAGGTGCTTACCACTAGTTAAATAAGTGGTTAAAAATAACTTTAATTTTTTAATCCAAAGATTACAAATTGATGTATCTCGTTGATCATTTTACATTTTTGCTTAGATCATGTTAGGGCTGATGTCATCTGTGATTTGCATGGATTTCTTTTTATTTGATTTTTGAAACCAATTTTTAAATATTCAGATATATGGATATAATTTGATTGGTCAAGAAAATAATAAAACTAGAAAAATTTAAAGGTAGACCACGTGCATACTTGTGCTGAGCTACCGGATACTTGTGCTATCGGTTGCATGGCCACTGTTACGGCGGCTGTGCCAGATTTATTGTAAATAAAATAAATCAATTAATTTATTATTAATTTATGTATGTGGAAAGAAGCAAACAGGCTGTGTATGTCAGTTGACGTTGACAATAGAGAAAGTCAACATCAGAACAATGACTCGTATAAGAAATTAATTTAAAAAATAAAAACATTTTGATTGTTTGATAGTACTTTTAAAAAAAGGATGATGATTCAAGTATATTAATTTTTACATTATATTTGACACTTCACTCGCATATAAAAGGTGGGATCCATGATTAAAATAATCGCGACTACTTTTAAAAAAAGGATGATGATTCAAGTATATTAATTTTTACATTATATTTGACACTTCACTCGCATATAAAAGGTGGGATCCATGATTAAAATAATCGCGAACCCCATGATTGTGAGTAGAGTGTCAAACATATTGTCAAGTATAGAATATACACAAAGCTTTATTCTTAAAAAAAAAGGTTTAACACCAACCTTAAGGGTTTTCTATCGTCCCATTTTTAGAGCATTGTGGAGAAGATAAATTTGTAAGATGTTTCTCAATAGGTTAGAGTACAAAAGTTGTCATACTGGTGCTCACAAAAAGTCTAATTCCAAACCTTATAAGAGATAGGAATCGAACTCTCACACTGCGACTGTTAGCTCAACTGAAACTATCTCACTCCTGTCATTTGCACCACTAAATTATGTTTCGGGGGGCATTTGATAGTACTTTTAAGCGTTTATATATAACGAGTGGATAAATGGATAGATAACGTGTCGACAATAAGTTGATCTTACGAAATATATAGGTGAAAAGTATGTTTGACTCACTTATATAGTGCATGTTTGTCACTTATTAATTTATTTTACGATTTTCTATAAGATCATTATCAATCATATATTCACACAATAAAATATTTTACATGTATATCAAAAAAAAAATTCTACTTTTTAACTATATATTCTCCAAAAAATACTATTCAACTCATTTTTTTTTCTCAATTAATGAGAATCAAACAGGTCATAGTAACATAAAGTTTTATGAATTTTTTAATGACGTTTTGGGAAAGGGTATTTTGGAATAATAATTTTTTGAAGAGTGTATGGTATAAAAAGAAGCCAGAATTTTGAATTTATGTGTAATTTATTTTATTAAAGAATGCATGATTAAAAAAAAAGTATTAAAATTTAAATGGAGCCCAAACAGAGGGTAAGTTTCCTTCTTCTGTAGACGTTTGTAGCTTGTCGAAATTTTTCTCTTCGTCGCTCATATTTCTTTTTTCACTACACATTTTATAGGTTTTTCCCCTCAGCTCATTGGATGTGCTTAGAGGGAAAAAAAACCAGGAACTTCAAATTGCAACTTGACCGAAAGATTACATTTTTCAATTTTACTTTTGAGTTATATATAATTTTGTGATCTATGTACGACAGTAGTAAAGTTTTATAAATGAACATGTACTCTCAATTGTAAAAGGATTATGCTATGTGTACACCATAAGGTGTACATAATGCATTACACCCCCCTCACATGGAGGGGGCCCACGAAATATTTTATTGTGTGTGGGCCCCTCTCCATGTGAGGAGAGTGTAATGTATTGTGTAAGAAATTATGTACACATAGCATAATTCATTGTAAAAATGGAAGACTATTTGTACCACCTCTAGAAACCCTCGCCCAAGTAATGTTGACATTTAATTTCTCTTGAGATTATAAATGCAATAAAGTGATTAAATTTTTTATAACATAATAAATATTAATGATTTTCATTTTTGAATTTAATTTGTATGAAACTTTAACAAAACAAGACACTTAAAATGTTAATTGAATTTTTAAAACAACGTCAGTATTTAAGTATTGTGTTTCTAATCACAAGTAGTTATTTCGAATAATCTTGTTCTCGTTATTTGAAATATAAGAGGATAACATAAAATGAGTTAAATTTCAATAAGCAAACATCTTGCATGGGATGTATGCTTATAAGATGCATTTAATTCAAATGATTTGCTTTTTAAGATATGTATTCTTTTTCTTATTATCTACATCTACATCTATCTGCAATATATTAAAAGTGTAGATTAAAGATAAACATTTAATTATCAAATTTACCCCTTCATATTTATCTATATGTTCAATATACCCTCATTTATTTTTATATTTTTAATTTTTAATTTTACCCTTATATTTTTATATCTATGGTCAATAATACCCTTAAAATTAAATTTATTTCAACTAAATTCAATTATTAATAAAAATAAAAATATTTATTTTTTACAATTAAGTCAATCAATTTTCACTAAATACTATTATTACTAATTATCGGTATTTGATTAATAAAAACTTATATAAAATCAAAATAAAAAATATAATACTACTACATATATAATTAGCATAAAATGTCATAGACTATTAAGTCAATTAATATTAATATATAAAATTTATAAATATAACAAAATTATATATACAATTAATAATATAGATAGTGTTTAACTTATAAATTTCTTATAAAAGAAACGGTTATAATTTAGAGAAAAAATAATATTCAAAATGATCGTCATATCTGTAGTGTAGATAGTGTATTGATCGATAGAATTTTTTAATTACTTGAAAATTGATGGAGATCTCATGGAGTACGAGGATAGAGATTGACTACTAAAACAAAACAATCGAGAAGATAAGATTTTATAATGGTTAAGCGCTCTAGATGTACAAGTCGCTAAGATATGTTGTACGAACGAGAGGTTGAATCTTTTAATAAGCTCAATATCTTATCCTTTAATAATATCAATTACTTTAAAAAAATATATTATTAGTACTTAAAAAATATTACGCATATCATTCTTCGATACATAGTTTCTTTAAAAACATTGATAATTTGAACTCATTTTAGCCCACATTTGGCCCTCATTCTCTTTCATTTTTCTTTCTTATTTTCAACCACATAATTTTTCATAAAATAATATTGCACATATATAGAAAATTTTTCATTCTTTTTCAATCACACATTCTTAAAAAAACACTATTCAAATATTAAAATTTGAAAAAAAGAAGGGGCCAAACAGTAGCAACAACAAATCAGAATGCAGTGTGTCATTTTTATTTAGAATCATTAAATATACCAATAGTACAACAAAACAATTAACATTATACATTCAACACAAGTCAAGTGCCTCAATTCTCCACGTCCCATTTCTCATGTACACATTTCATGACATGTACATACGCTTCTTCCAGAAAATATAGGACCTATATATTAAAAAGTCTTTTCCATTATTTTATTACCTTACATCCAATGTGTGCTCATGGATGTATCAACATGATCATATGTATGAATATAACATGATCATTAATCACAATCTTATTTTCAATCACCCAATTTTTCATCATATAATATTACATGTATATCAAAAAAATTTCATTTTTTTTCAACCACACATTATTAAAAAAAAAAAAAAAAAATACTATTTCAAACATTCAAATTTGAAAAAATAAAATAAAAAATGGGAGCCAAACAGTAGTAACAACAAATCAGAATGCAGTGTGTCATTTTTTTTAGAATCGTTAAATATACCAATAGTACAACAAAACAATTAACATTAAACATTCAACGTAGGTCGAGTGCGTCAATTCTCTAGGTCCCATTTCTCATGTTCACATTTCATGACATATACATACGCTTCTTCAAGAAAATTTAGGACATGTATATTAAAAACAGTCTTTTCCATTATTTTATTACCTTACATCCAAGGATTAATATATTTGTACAAAATAGATTACAAAAAATTTGACAAAATCGACAAGTGGCGTCCCCTATTGGAGGGGCAACCGATTTTGTCCATTTTTTTGTCAAATGTTTTGTACTTGTAGTATAATCCTACATCCAATGAGTGCTCGTAGACGTATCAACATGATCATATGTATGAATATAACATGATCATTACTCACAGCAATGATACTACGAGTACACTTTTATTGACATAGAGTTTGACACCCACAATTAAAATAATTATGGACTCCACACATGTGAAAGGAGTGTCAACAATCATGTCAAAATAGAGTGTACTTGAAGCCTAATTCTTACTCACAATATGTAAGGTTGATAACAATTTAACACAATATACATTTACATATATGTAACATTGCAAATATAAAGGACAATAAAGGAAGTTCACTTAACACTTACTAGCAAGTTTTTTAGTAACACAATTATACATTGGATAATTATTTTCCCACATTCATTTTTATTGGTGGGACCACATTTTAGTTTCACTTAAAGTCTTCGAATTCACGAATTGTAGAACTTTTGTCTATACTTCTTTTTCGTCGAATTATTATCTTCAACATTTTATTAATTAACAAATCTTGTCTTTGAAGATGATTTCGGTTAAAATATTTTTTTGGTGCTTTAAAATGAGAAAAAAAATATTACATTTTTGCATTTATTATATTTTAAAAACACGATTGAAAAATAAGTTATATTACGCATCCAAACGGATTTTGTTTGGTAGAAATCAGTATAAGATATAAGATGTACTAATTAATAAAATGTTGAAGATAAGAATCCGTAAAAAAATATAAAGTCTAGGACGTAAGGATTGTAGAGTTACAATAAAAAAAAGATTAAGAGACTAAAATGAAATGAAAACATCGTGTGATAAATATAAAATGTTGTGTGAATATAATTACCCTTATACATTCAACATCGTAACTTATGGATAAATAGAGGGAGTTTACTTATCTTAATTCTATAACCATTTATTTTTAAATTGGAAATGGAGATGGGATTTTGCTGCCACGACAAACCCTTGGCCGTCTAGCCGCCTAGGGGTTGTAAGTGGAAAAACCCATGGAGATGTACCTAATTGCCTCCATCAAAGCGCAACGAATCCTATATCATTTACTATGTTATTTAATTTATGCATCCGTTTGATTCCCATTTTGGGAAAGAAAATGCATTTTGAATAGTTGATTGATAGAGAATGTGTGGTTAAAAATTAAAGAAAAGTTTTGGATTTACGTGTAATATTATTTTATTAAAGAATGTGTGGTTAAAAAATAGAGAGAGAAAAATGAATTTTGAGAAAATGGAAATCAAACAGGGGCTTAAGAACATGAATACAGTTAACAATGTTATGTCAATCAAATTGATGTAATAGAAATATGATTCATATAAAAAATGGCTATTTTCTTTAAATTTCTAACAAATCGTGCTTTGATTCGTGCATCATTAACTATTTAAAATAAAAACCAATACATAAGCAAAAAGTGCAGAGAACGACTAAAGACTAAAAATGAAACTTCTTGTGATAGGGGCAATTTCGGCCTAAACTTATACGATTTAACTAAGGATCTATTTGATTATAAGATGAAATTTGGGTAAAAAAGAAAACGAATTATAGATAATTGAATTGTCCATAAATTATCAGTTAATTGTATTTTATTTATATAATTTTCCACCCGAAAAAATTTGAAATTTAGAATCTTTTGGTATTCGTTTGACTTTGTTTTTCATAGAAATTGTCAATTGAATTGCCTATATATATATATATATTACAATTGAGACTAGAATTTGTTCCAATTGTAAAAAAAAAAAAAAAAAAAAAAAAAAAAAGTGGAAAACCATTTTCTACCAAATTGGTGGGAAAACAAATTCAAGGAAAAAGAGGAAACCAGCACGTGCGAGGGGGATGGGGGATGGGGGAATAATTGCCAAGAAAAAAGTGCATCAAACAACAAAAAGTTGGAAAAAAATTCAGGTTGATCAAATAGGACCTAATTGTTTGTTTGAGTCCAATTATCTAATTTTAGTTTTTTTGAACTCATTTTTATCAATACATATTTTAATAATATAAATTTTGCGTGTAAATCCAAATTTTTCATACTTTTTAACCACATATTCTTAAAAAAAATCAATATCACAAAATTTAGGGGGCGTTCTCTTTACAGTTTTCGGGCCGTTTTCTGTTTTCAATTTTTCAAAATATTGAAAATGCGGTCTCTTTTCGAAAACGAATTTTTGAAAACGATTGAAAATTTTGTGAAGAAAATAGAAAACAACTTTTTTATGTTTTGGCTGTTTTCTTCACAAATTTGCCAAAACTCAAAAAAAGGGGTTGGAAAATATTTTTTCAAAACGACAAAAAGAACGAGTTTTCAACAATCTCAAAATGGACACTCAAAATACAAAAATGAAACATGAAGAGAACGCCCCCTTATTCTCTCAAAAAATGAAATTCAAACATAGCCTAAATTGTTATTGGCATGATGAAGTTCAACTAGTTAAGCTTCATTGATTTCCTTCAAATCTATAATTACAAAGTATACCCTACTAAACTAATTATTTCAGCAACTTCATCTTTACTCCGAGCAATAATTTATTAAGCCCTTGTTTGTTATCTTTTATTTGGAAAATTAAAGAGTTTTGAATAGTATTTTTTGGAGAATGTATAGTTAAAAAGTAATGAAATTTCATTGGTTTGTATGTAGAATATTTTATTGTGTGAATGTATGGTGAAGAATGATACTGTAGCAAACAATTTAAAATTTTAAAAAGTAACAAACAGACACTAATTGTATTTGGGCTATTAGTTTGAGCAACACTGCTTAACATGAACCAAATATTGAGTCCTTTATCCGAGTCACAACCAACTTAGAATGATTAAATTCCATGCATCAAAATAAGAAATCATGAAAGTTTCACATGATGTGTTGTACTCAATCCATGCCGTATCAGTCTTGGAGCGAGTTCACATTTCACGCTTCCTGTATTTGCCCTGTTTTATCATCCTTTTCCAAATTCACGCCATTAGCAGTTAGCACCAAAAAAAGTACTATTCTTTAACCTTTTTGACTCCGGAAAATCTCCTAATTTGCTATTTTTCACGCGTCCTTTTTTGCTCTGTGAAGCATAACCAGCCCACTAATCCCCAAAACTATCCATTTAAAAATAACCCAAAAGTTTCCTTCACGGCTTCACAGATCTGTGATCTTGACCCGCATATTGATTCGCTATAAAGCCAGACATTAAGCAGTGGGGATTTACTTTCTTGCCAAAAATTAGAACAATATTATTTGCTTTTAAGCCAAACTCATTTTCAACAGCAGCACATTCTTCAATAAAAAAAATAAAAAAATAAAAAATAATTTTTTACATAATTTATTATTAAACAGAAATAAAAAAAAAAGGACTCGGGGCCTGAGACTCAATTAGTTAAAAAAGGCTTTTCAGGATTTTCTAATTTTTCATAGTTTGTGGTGTTGGGTTTTTTCAAGATTCGTTTTTTAACCCGAGATTGTACTATAATTGATTTTTAGATAATTACTTCGAGAAAGGGGTTTCTGGTGGAAATGGATAAATCTCGAGCACTTTTGCTTTTATGTTCATTTCTTGTAGAATAATTTGGATTTATGAAGTGGGCTTTAGTTTTTCTCCAAGGAAATATATTCCCATTCAAGAAAAACTAAGAAAATTGTTCATTCTTCAAGGGAGGTGAATTTTTTCGTGGAAAATATGATTCCCCTGTTCTTTTTGGTTGTATGTGCTGAGGGTTTAGTGGCATTCCTTTTAGTGGTGAAGATTGGACCGCTAAGAGAACTGGTAATGAAGGGTTTAGATCAAGTGAAGATGAGAAGGGGTACAATTTTAACAATTGCTGCTACTATTTTTGTCATCCTCTTTTCAAACCTTGTTAGCATACTCAAGATTCAGAACAAGGGTTCTAAGCTTGGTTCAATGACACCTATGGATCAAGTACTTTGGAGGACCAATTTGCTAGAGGCTACTCTCATGGGTAAGATCCTTATCAGTTTTCGTACAATTTTGTGTACAGATATGGTTTCTTAATTTTGATCGTCGTTTTGGAATATGAAATATACTACTCAAATTGTTGCTTCAATATTAGTTTCTTGGTACAATATGATTTTTAACTGTGAGTGCCTTGTCTATCAATTACATGTTTGATTCAAAGATGATTGATTTGTGAATGTAAAATATGCTACTGAGTTGGTGGCCTACGTGTGATGAATTTGATATGTATTACTGGGTTGGTACATTATCTACTTATGGTGAAAAGATTGTCTATGGAGTTATCTTCGTCCATAATTTTGGTTTTGAGGAAGAATTTTCTTTTACTTGTTATTCAGTGATTGCACCTTCAGTTAATAATCAGAGGGAGTGGGAAAACTCTCATTGTCATCGAGCTTTTATTCCTCAATCCACTGGTTTGTAACTTCATATACATCCTGGATCCCTTACTCCATTCTTTCCTTCGTTAGGGATGAGTGGATTGGAAAAGAGAACATTCTTAGTCCTTAACAAATCAAGGTGCGAGGGAAGAATACTTTCTTTATTATTGCTTATTTCTATCAACTTCATATCGGATATGGATTGCCATCCTCCAAGTATCAGGTTCAATATGATAGAAATTATTTTTTCTGTCATTTAGCTTTGGTTACTCATCAACATGCATTCGTCTATGATACGTGGATGATTGCTGAGACGACTATGCAAAATTTGAGTTTGAATTGAAGCAATCATGACAATGGGGTAGAGTATAATATTAGAGAGAATGAGATGAAGGCCTGCCTGGGGGGGGGGGGGGGGGGGGGGGTTATGGTTCCTAAATGAAAATAGCTGGTGACAAATAAATACGAGCCATCCTTTAACTAAGGGATGCTAATATTCAAATTAAAAACTAACGAGACTAGCAGGGGCAGAGCCACCTGAGACCCTGTTAGTGCAGATGTCCTCACTAGGTTTTTGGAAATAGTTGTATATCAATTTGTTGGTTTCTGTAATACACCAGCAGAAAAAGGAAGCCTGAAAAAGAAATGAGGAAGAAGGTGAAAGAGGCATAAAGCTGTTGTAATCACTTTCCTCATTAGAGAGTAATTAGAAAATTACCCGTGGGTTCTAATTTTTTGGTTGACTGAAGACAAATCGAGCTGGATTTAGCTGAGGAAATAGGGATTGGATCTGATTTTGTCTAGTTGAGGATGAGAGGACTAATAGGAGGTGGAGACATAGAAGAAGTGGTATTTGGATTTTTGAGTTCATCTTAAGAAATTGGGCCTAACTCAACTCATACAAAACCGGCTTGTAAGGTGAGGTTTGCCCACACTATATAAATTGGTCCTAGGCACTGTAATCAGTCGATGTGGGATTTAACACACCCTCCTCACGCACAGAATGGACATAGCCAAACGACTGTGAAGATCGATATTGGGAGCCCAACATCGAAACTTGGCCTGACTCTGATACCATCTTGAGAAATTAGGTTTAACTCAACCCATACAAAACCGGCTTGTAAGGTGAGGTTTGCCCACACTATATAAATTGGTCCTAGGCACTGTAATCAGTCGATGTGGGATTTAACAGTTCAGCCATTTTTATGACATTGATGGGTGATGCCAAGAGAGCAGTTAGAAGATGAAGAAGATAAAGTGGTTGAAACTCGAAAGAAGACTTCATTCCCCAGCATAATTTGCTCTCAGCCAAATCCTTTGTAAAATATGCACTGAAAGTTTTGAGGAAAGGAAGTCTGATTGTGTCTTGATTGAATGTAAATGATATATTAATTAATACACATAAGTAAAGTACTTAATGATCTATAGGTTTACTAGTGCTTACCTAGCTATCGTGGGTTCTAAGAACTGCGTGGTTAAAACTGATATTTGACTAGCTTATAAGATTGAAAAATTGACAAACATGCCTTTAAACTCTTTCCTAAAAGGGACTGTTTGGCTGAAGAATGCTATGGCCAATTTCCATATTTTCATCCACCATCGTATTTCGAATAGGTTAGATACAAATATTAACGATCTTTTATCACGTGTTTATTTCTCAATCGTGTCTAGATCTATGTAATTGAGATCAATGAATATGCAAAGTATAAAAAGAGCAATTTTAATATATCAACAAAATTATGTATGTTTAAAATTCTTAGGTTATTGCTTTGTTTAAATTTTTTTTTCCAAGTTATGCCCCCACTGGATTGTACTGGATTGTAATCCTGGCTCCACCCTTGAATACGAGATCTAGAGTCAAGTCACACGGGGAAAATGAGGACAAGAAATTGACCAATTTTCGTTAATTTCTTATATAATATATTAAGTGCTTCTGGGTGCTAATAGATGAGGATATCTACTAGTATAAGTACCTAAAATCTCCTATAATCAGGTTCTTCTATCATTTCAAATAAACCTGTGTTATCTATCTGTCTAGAGACGTGTTTGCCAAACTCACTTGCTTTGGTTTTCCCTTTTGAACTTTGAATCTTCAAGTCAATTTCTAATGCATTTGTTGCAGAAAACTAGCAGCTGCTGCTGTCGCTAAGGCATCTTGCATGTTTAATTTAGCTGAACGTTGAGGTTTATTTCCGGATGTAGCCTTTCTTTTTTTCACGACTCTCATAGGGCTCCAAATTACACTATGAAAGTTAATAACAACAAACATTTAGAGTGCGTTTGATTGCTAATATTTTCTATGAAAAATGAGTTTTTTTCCACCCAAATTCCTACTTTTGTGCTGTTTGATTGCCATTTTTTTTTATATTAAAAACATTTTCCCACTTTTAGTTACGCGACCATACTTTACTCAAAATCAAGGAAAATATTTTCTTTAGAGGGAGAAGGATTTTTTTTCCAGTGAATTCACTCTCTCTTTCTCTCTCTCATTTACCCATCAATAAAAAAATGGACACGTATAATATTTTCTAGGTTGACAATTAAATCAATCAAACACGTTTAATAAACAATTTTCATGTAAATAAATTATAGGCAATTCCATGCTAGCAATCAAATGCACCATTAGGCAGTGTTTGATTGGTCCTTTTCCACCCTTAATTTTGGTGTTTGATTGCACAACTTTTTCATGGAATTCATTTTTATCCATTTTCTAGATACAACCATTTAAAACACATTTTCACCTTTTATTTTCCCATGGTTTTGGTGGGAAAGTGTTTTTCATCTTTTTTTTTTAAAAAACGTTTTGGCAATGGAAACATGTTCTAAATCCAATGGTAAAAAAATTTATCCATTTAATTGACAATTTGCATGAAAAATAAAGCCAAATGAACACAAAAAAATTTCAAAAATTATTATTATTTTTTTACTTTTTGGCAATCTAAACAAATTTTAATACAGATTGTAAAAAATTTTATCCCAAAAGGTAACAATTTGCATGAAAAACAAAGCCAAACGGATTAGGTGAAAAATTATACCAATCAAACATCATTACTTACAATTCCTTCTCAAACAAATTATATGCAATTCAATTTCTTGCAATTCTTTTTTTTTTTCCGCCTAAATTCCACCCTTGCAATCAAACGCGCCCTAAGTTCAAATTTGTAATCGCAATAGAAGTAGACCAGATTTCTCCATACATTAGACAAGAATAAAGCAAAATCTTCTTACGAGTTCAGCACGATCTATCATTTTCTGCCTCTCCTTTAGCTTCAATGTTAGATCTATTAGAAAATCCAAAGCCACTAGATAATTTGCAACCACAACAGGCCATTTTTGTTGTAGTCTATCCCTCCCTCCCTCTTTTAACATATTCTACCATGATCGGGAGCTTCTGCAGGTCTACACGAAAAAACATCCCAACTGCATATCTCTATGCTCATTTCTGCCATGTCCATATGTATTCAGTTTCTTATCATTTATTATAAATTACTCTCTTTTCATTGCTATTGCATCATTTGCTAGTCAAACCAGTTATCGTCTACTCATTGTTATTATTGCATCATCTGCTAGTCCAAGATCCTAAATCTTTACCCCTTTTTTTTTTTTTTTTTTTTTTCTGTGGGGTTGGGCTGAGTTCCTAACTGTTTGAACTTGATCTTGTAGGGTTCTCTCTCTTCCTTGCGTTCTTAATTGATCGAATGCACCATTATATGTGGAAATTGAACAAATTTAGAAGTGATTCTGGAGACTCGAAACAAGAAGTCGAGAGGCTTGAGAAAGAAAAGTTGCAACTGAAGGAAAAGGAAGAGAGAGCTGCTGAAGAAGTAAAACGATTACAGAAAGAAATTTCTAGTTTGACGGAGAATTTGAATAAGCTGAAGTCGGAGTCTGCAGAAAAAGACAAGAAGGTGGGAACTGCTGAAGCTCATGTCGTTGCTCTCCAGAAACAAGCTGCAGATCTGCTTCTCGAGTATGATCGTTTATTAGAAGATAATCAGAATCTTCAGAACCAAGCTCATGGTTTTCGGAGTTGAGGAACTTGATGGAATCAAACTGTGAGAAATTTTGAAAATTGTTTTGGTAATGGGCGATTACAATGATCAATGATCACGATCAGCCAACACAATATCTTGATGTTTCAGTGTTAACGCAGAAGGGATTTGAACAGCAGGATTTAGCCGGTTCGTTTAATATTATTACAGTTATCAAAAATTGCCATCTTCATTTTGTTTCTCCAACTTTAGGATATTTGTTTCGGTTATGTTGATGAGAAAGTTCCTTTACAATGTTCTTTTATTTCTCAGAATGGATAGATTTTGTTTGAAGAACTTTCGACTCTTGCAACCTTGCTAGAGTGACATATATAGAATCTTCTTTGGTGTTTTTTTGTTTTTTTTCTCCAATAGTCAAGCATGGCACTGCACGGCTGTCCCAAGTTAGATTAAGCATGCTTCGATCGTCCACTTCACGAAGTGGGCCTTAGATGTGGTGAAGACCTTCATTTCTAAAAGCCACACAAATTTTGAAGAACCTTGCTACAGGTACCTACCGAACACACATATCCAAAGGCGGGAGAATTTTTTTTTGGAATATTTTATACATGGGACCTACCTCCATGTGAGTAAGAATTCAAAAATCTGTTCCATTTCTGTAAAAAATTGTTTGTACATGAAGTATTTTTCAATTTTGAAACATCTAATCAGATCTGGACGAGTCAAAATAAAATGGGAAAAATTCATAAGTATTAAATACGGGGCAATTTAATTTTCAGGTTTTAAATTTCAAAATGCAAAATTCAGGTATTAACTAATTAATTAAACATATTAAGGTCACATTATACAATTAATAGTTACATCTGCGTATTTATGAGTCACAACGTCACATATTATAAAAAATAATTGGTCACATATTATTTTATGATCACACTAAATTTTTTTGATAGGTCATAGTTTATTTCATCAGTCACAAAAAAATAAAATAAAAATTATAGGTCAATTTATTTGTCGATCTCAATTTCAGATTAATCGATTACAATTTATATTTCAATTACAAATCGTCGAATTTTTTCAATTACAAACTACCGCCACTACCACAATAGCCACTTGAGACCACCTCACCTCGCCATTGCCGCCGCCGCCAAAATATGCACAAATAAAATTGAATTGAGCTCTAATCAAGAATGGATATATAAAGGAAAATGAAAAGATTTAAGGAATAAAAGTAATCAAATTGACTACATTAATTGATTAGTTCACAAATATAACCTAAATTTAGTGTAGATTAAAATTAGATTTTTTTTGAAGATTTTGATAAAAAGATGATTTGCATAATTAAAATTAATTATTGACTTTGAGTTGAAATTTAATTATATTTTATTCTAGACCAAATAGTGGCAAATTTAATAAAATATAAATTAAGTTTGAGAAGCAATGTAAAAATAGGAAACGCCGTCTGTGGGAATCGAACCCACGACCACATGGTTAAAAGCCATGCGCTCTACCGGCTGAGCTAAGACGGCCACCACTGCAATTTAAAAATATATATTCAATTTTAATGTTTTTGTTTCGAGAGACCATTTTATATGACTTCTACCAATATTTTTTTTTGTAGAACAGTTCCCTAAAAGTCTTCTAGTCAAATAATTTCCTTTTAAAAAATTATCCAAACATGTTGAAAAACAATTTTTAATTTTTCAAAATTTCTACCAATTGAGCTCTCATTATTTTATCCGAGACCGAATCCAGATGAATTGGTTACTTGTGCTTGTAAAGAATTCAAACTGACGCAGTTGAAATTTGTTATTAAATCGAACTGTGTGTACAATTTTTTATACAACTCGATACATAGCCCTCTCACAATATGAAGTGGGCCCGAATTTAAAATAGCATTAAATCATTTCAAGCCCCACCCCATGTGAGGAAACAGTGTACAAAACTGTACACAAAAAGGCCGTACAAACAACCTTTTTCTTTGTTATTACTTGGAATTGGAAAAAGCAAGCTTCTATTTGTGAAAAAACATGCCCTTAGATGGCAGATATTAGACGTGCACCCAACGCATCATACGGCCTCCTCTTTCCTATCCCAAAAACAGATCAAAGCTTATATTCAAATTTGAACTGCACGGTGAACCTTCGTTTACAAAATTGAGTTTCAAAAGTTTCCCTATGCTATAAGAAACTCCGTTTATAAATTTGAGGTGCACAATATAGTTTAATAACTAAAATATCACAGTTAAAAGAGTACCATAAATTTGATGTGCACAATAATAACTAAAATATCACAGTTACGGCACTTGTTTGACCTTTACGAGAGTCAAGTTCTGCAGAATTTCCAAAAAATCCAGTCGAGCAATCTCAGAAAGAAATGGGAAAGGCACAACTCCAAGATTATAGAAGATCAAAATGGAACATAGATGTCGAATGACTAAGAAGCCAATCTAACAAAATAAAGCAACAAATTCACTAATATCCTAACATTCTCCAATGTGTTAATCTTCTATGTCGCAAATACAATTATCATTCTGGCCACTTGATAATAAACTGAAAATTGCCACAGATACCAGACTTGTTGCACTTAAAGGTGGACTGGTAATCATAGAGACAGAAGATCAATGAGAACCAAGTACACCAAAAAACCTTATCCCACTCAGACATCAGACTTTCGACTCCAGTGCTAGAAGTATCTTCTTTCTTGGACCCTGAAACCATAGAAGCAACCCATGAGATTACAATTAATAGTTTACAATAAACTTGACAATGCAAGGAAATGGAAGTGTCTTCTTGACATATAACCAACTGATGCCATATAAGTATGCCCTAGAGGTCAGTAAACATTGTCAAGATCAGCTCTGAAATAATACTATTTTGTGTATGTAATGAGAAGCACGCGTCACGCAAAAGCAGCTCCATAAGGCCACTTACTCCTTGAAGAAGAGAAAAATAGCATATTCAATAAAACTCTCTCTGTTATCCTGCCTGTTTCGAACATATTCCACAATTCTAAGTTCAGTCATTCTTATTCCAGGTAGCATCAGATATTTCAATTGGCAAGGAACACCCGAAATTAAGATTACTAGGAATCCTCATCAGGCTTATTATCATTGTTATGTTATTATTCTTATTCAGACTACTAGTATTCTGGTTTCATTAATATTTTCTAGCTATGTAAATTGGATGCAAAGCCATGTTTAACATACAAAAATTGGTTGTAGAAAATTGATTTCGTCAATATCAATGGTTTTAGTTAGAAAGGGCGACTAACAATTAAAAAGAAGAAAAATAATTACAATAAAAAAATTATATCAAATATGTTCCCGTCACTCTTTTTCATAGCACATTTAAGATAATTCTAAACCAATTACTCAAGATAAACAGAGAAGTAAGTCAACTATTACTTTGACACGACACCACATGTATAATGACCACGGATGCATTTACGAGAATCCTTCACACATTCTAACTTAAATTATTATTGGCAAAATAGACTATAGCTACTAGGAATGCAAGTGTTTATTTATGCAGCTCAGCCAAAAAATTTACAAGTCATCACAATAAATCCCAAAGTGAAAAGAGAAGATAACAGATCCCTATGAAATCCATTAAATCCAGCCTATTCATAAACAATGATTATGTTGATTCGTACACCCTCAAGGCTCAAACTAAGCTCATT